>NQII01003394.1:5974-47348 GCA_002778355.1 Clitarchus hookeri | reverse complement strand
CTATGCAGAATAAAGGCAGAAGGGGCGAGTTAGGAGGGGGGGAAACAGAGGTGTGAGGACGGCGAGCTAAAACGGAGGACGAAGGACACAAATCTGTAGGGAAATGGGCCGAATAATCGGATAAGCATTTGGCAAGTCTCGTCCTATTTTCCCACTTGGCTTGCTGGCCATCTTCGCATTAGTACCGCCCTCTACACATAGAGGTCACTGTGTTATAATTCGCTGCCCCAGCAAACGGACTGCTTCCTCCCCCCCCCCTTCCACCAAATCAACCGTTCCATTACCCAAATCCTTTTCTCTTTCCGTTGTGCCCCTGGTGACACAGTGGCATAACGAATGAGCTTTAGAGACGCCTTCTCTTCACTCAAACTTAGTTACGATTTGGACGTACTATTTCGAGTGGATGAAGTAGCGGTTCGCGAGCTAGTAAACTAAAAAAAATGGTCACTTGGTGCGCATGAAACAACCGGAAGTTAATAAAGGAAAGCGACATATTTCTTTATGGTGGTATTTCCTTGGAATGTACAAGGAAAAAATATAAAAAAAACCTATGGCAGATGCTCTGTATCGAGTTCACAACTTTTCGTGGATACTTCAGTTCCGTTAGCCTATCATAAAATATGCATTAAAAATAAAACGATTCGTTGCACAGTAAGTGTATGGCAATACGCAAAATATAATGACACGAAATTAAAAAAAATATCATAAAAAGGTTTGAGCATATCGTTTAGATATAATTATATAGCTGTAAAAATGTTTAAGGATTAAAATGTTTCATGCTCAAAGCAAACAGAGTTCCGCCATACAAGGTTTATTTAAATCGGTAGAATTATTAAATATTTATTGGACATAAATAAATGTAAATTATGTTCGTTTACAGTACTTCACATTCAAATCATTTAATTTTTCATTTTAATTTAGATGGTTTTATTAACATAGAAAAACATAATTTTTTGGTGATGTTTTGGATTTTCCCGGTAGTAAAAATAAAATGTTCTGAGAGGTGAGTTGTGGGTCTCTGTCTATCTAAAAAGGAACTTTCAACACCAGTTGCAAGTGCGATGGCTATGTGGGAGTTGGGTGGCCTTGACACATTAATCAGCTGAACTTGACGTTAGGTAACTATTAAACTTATTTAAACTTAAAATATAAAAAAATTCAAAAATTTTCAACAATTTAGAAAGTTACAAGAACAACTGACGGATTTGCTTTCGCTGCATTTGCTGCATTAAAATTCGTTTATGTAATATATTTCTTCTATGTTATTACTTAACGGAATTTTTAACTAAATATAACAATGTCATGTTTCACAGCGAAAATTTTTAATACTAAATATAGTAGTTCCGAATTTGATACTTGCCTTTTTTTTTCACTCGATCTCGACTAGTGCACACTCACCCAGCAACTTACACTTAATTTAAGGTGGCTTCGGAAGTGGGCAAGTGAAACATTAACACTTACAGTCATAATGAATGTATATAAATATTTATAATACTATAAAGTAGCCGCAACCAGAGCGACTTACACACAGAAGGCAAACATTGGTATGCAGCAACACCATGGGAAACATTGCACCTGATTCAACTGAGGCTGCTATTCTCCACGTGGAACTGGCACTGCTTCAACTTTTGTAATGCAAACTTCAGGACGGAGCTATGTGCAGTATAATCAGTGTGTGTGTGGAGAGAACATCAGTGAATAGCTATCATGTGGCGACCATGCTCCTCACATAGGTATGAAACGCTTAGTATGTTTCAGAGAGGGTGAATCGTCTGGCCATGGGAAGAAGAGGGGTTTTATTCCTATAGAATTCTTCGCCACTTGAACCGCTGAGCCCAAATTGTACGTCGGTGCTGGGAGCAGCAGTAACACGAGGTAACGCACGCGCACCGCGGCATAACTCTGGGCGACCTGGAGTGGTCACCAGAGGAGAGAAATGCTTCGTCGTCCGTCAGGTATAAACTCATCAGAAGGGATGAACGCTTCGTCGTCCGTCAGGTGCTTACTCATCAGAAGGGATGAACACTTCGTCGTCCGTCAGGTGCTAACTCATCAGAAGGGATGAATGCTTCGTCGTCCGTCAGGTGCAAACTCGGCAGCGGTGACTATCTCCGCCATCCGAGGATGTCGCTGGTGACACCTGCTTTCACCTGAGCTATTTCTGGGTAACTGGAAAAAGTAGACTTTCATTATCGACGTCAAATATACAACCTTCCAATAACACTAGGACAATGGCGATCAAGTTAGCAGTTGTGTCGTAATCGTGTACCACGGATCGGTGTGAAGTGCCGATTGATCGTCTTTAGTAACGAATAGAAGGGTTTGTCTGGAAACAAATGAAAACTGCTCACGAGTATGGAACGGCACCGGACAGTGCACTTTTCCTGACTTTATTGCTGAGTAGTACATCAACAGAACCCTTGGCATCATAGTATTAGCAACGTATTAATTTAAGGAGAGTGAGGGATAGGCAAGATATAGAAACACTACCGCACACAGCACTGCTTTCATGTGATAAAAAAATTAATTTGTATGTACGAGTTTATACGCAGTGTATCATAATTCATGTGCCAAACTCACTGGGCTAAGAGGAGGGCGAAAAACGAAGATATTTATGTAAGGAACCCTGGGTCGTAAAACTTCCGTTTACCCCCGCTCATGTATGTGAAGTTAAGGGGACAGGCAGGCAACACAGGTCGTTTAAAACATAATCCATTATACGCGCAGGTGGCCTTGAATGCTTGTAAGGCAATATGTGCCTGCAACTGGTTGGAAAGCATGTCATGTTTTACACGCGCAAAGAATGCTGATATGCACCTTGTGTACGGCGAAGTCCGCAGAAGTTCACTGGCCACGGAGGCGTTCTACCAGATGTTATCTCCATCCCACTTGTACAGCTATAGAAATTGTCAGTTACCTATAATCCATTCCTTATTCTCCACGCCACCATTATATGTGAATAATAGTATCATATTTAAAGACGTTTATTGCATCCTGCCCCTTGTAACTTCACTCACATGAATGAGGGACAAGGAAAGATTCAATACACCAGGTTCCTTACATTAATCTATTCCTTCTGCGCTTCCCTCTTAGCACTGTGAGTTTGGCAAATGAATTCTGGTCCACAATGTATGTATGTATGAATATAAATATTCACGTACTTATACAAATATAGACACACATGTCGTCTTTATTGTTTTCATTTTTTATAAATTAATTTTGAATTTTTTTTATATATAAACATTTGGTGTTTACGATTTCGTGAAGATGTTCTGCAAAATTTCATCTAGAATGCTGACTCATTGACCAATATGAAGTACAAGTAATGCTTTTTATAAATAAATAGAAATACTTTGTTTATACTGAACTTAAAAATCAAGAACAATTGCATCACCTGTTAGATGCAGACCTTCCTGAAGTATGTGTTCTCCTAGGTAACATGCTGTAGCTTCGATTACTGTTGGATGCATTGTATGACTGGTTACCTTTTTTCTGCTTAATCATTGTCAGCCCAAAAAGAAGTTGAAACCTCTACAGCCATTTCTCATAATCCGATGAAAAATATTTTAGAGTAAATTATATCTCTGCACAAACTTAAATTTTTCCCGGATAGTAGCAATACTGAAGAATGTTGTTTTAATATTTTCAACCTTGGCCCTCCGGGTCCTATCTGACTACACGCCGGAGGGGGCCAACGGCATCCTACCTCCCCCCTTTTTTTTCTGTTGCTGGGCCCGTGGGTAATAAAGGCCATAAATTATGTATAATTCGGTAGCACTTGGCAGATGATCGGAGGAACACCGACCACACAGAATTACGTTCAGAGTGTAGCTTAATGTGCTTCTCTTCGTGGTGCGATTATAAAGGGCAATTTCACAACAATAGAGTGCTAACCAATACCCGCGATGGGTTTCATACGCCTACCACTATGATGTCGTCGCCCTTTATTAGCCATCACAGTCTCCAGGCTTGCTTGTAACATAAATAACAAACATGGATCCTGATCGGACGGCAGATTCAGTCATGAATTAGTCTGCAGTATAATGAGAGCATTTGCCCAAACTATGGGTAATATTTCCACAGGATAGCATAAGATGTCTCTGTGACCCCCTTTTCGGACCGTTTGGCCTCGTATATCTACCTAAGACCGTGAAATAGTGGGTTAAAAGTACTTTCAAGCTGTATAGTTTTACCCAAATAAACTATCCATTTGTTTTGCTATTACAACCAGTTATTTGAATCATCCTTCCTACTGACTACGAGGTTTAATTATATTTCAGAATCTCATAGATGTAGTAATGTTACGGCAAAGAGAGAGTATGGACCATTCTGCTTAATTTAAAATAAAAACGTAATAGTACTTATACTCACATCCCTTCACTCTTTTTTCAGCACTAAGTCTCTTAAAAACCTCCTCAATCACTGCGATATTATGACCATCTCTGTCCCCTTCTGTTGCTCGCCACCAAGAGTAATTTATTTGCTACATACATACATACGTAAATAATGGGAAGGTGTGATATTTATCATGTGCATGAAGGTGTATCTTTCAGTTTGTGCTGCGATGTGTCGTGAAGCCAGCCGTATTGGATTCATGTAAAATAACTTCAAAACTTTATTATTACATTCTCAAAATTATTTAAACTGGTTTTATAAATTAAAAAATTGTTGTTACAATCTCAATTTTTTTTATTATTTAGAAAATTTAAATATGCTTTTACACTCTCAACTTTTAAAAAATAAATTTTATAATCTTTTGAAGGACACAAAATCAAATAGGCAAGTGGTAAAGTTATAAATCCTAAAATTTTCACATTCACCAAAATAATAAAACAAAAGTTTAGACTTTTTTTAAGTTTACTCTTTGCAATAAGCATATTAAAAAAATCACATACAACGTAGAATATTATTACTTTTAACATAAACAAGTAATTTCTCGATGCATGCATTGGCAAATCAATAATTAAATAAAGCCGGGAAACACTACAATTTAAAACAAAATAGCAGATTCCACAATCACAGAATTGTCTAAACCAGAAAACGCATCGCGGATCTTCACAGACTGGATCTACATTGTCCAAAATCCATCAATGACGGTAAGGTTCTCCAAATTTTCGAATAGCGTCTCCTTGGTGCTCTTAATAAGAAAATTTTTGGTAGTAAAATTTGCAAAAACAGGTTTTCTTTAATGCCTGGAGATTGGCACCAATACTGAATGTTAACGTGTAGAGCCTTGTTAAATATTTCAACGACAGATGCCTTGAAAGTTCATAATGTAGAATAGTGATTTTATATATATATATATATATATATATATATATATATTCAACAAATTGTTCAACATCGCGTTTCAAAATTTCTTGTAAACAATTCTTTCGGACCTGTTGGGACTTACCCTTCTTGAAAAATTTCCTTTTTTACTTTTATTACATCGGCCGCATTCTGTGATTTACTAGATTGCCCCAGTCAAATTTGCTGTATACGTTGATGACATCCAACATGTATGTAGAACATCTGTTCATTGAAGAATACAGCATCACCTCGATGACACCTTCTTGAAATACATTTACATCATCGACATCAACATTTGCATCGATGGTGTTACATCGCTCAGCTGCTTGTAATTATCGAGCTATTCCCAGTCATTGCGTATAGCTTCTCTTCTTTAGTTCTTCGATTATTGAAATTATCTCGTGGGTGTACGAATAACTGCAAAATGCGTTCGTCTGCCTGCAAAGCTTGTTTGGCTCGACCCAGAAGATGTAGTCGATCATCTTTCCGTGTTTCATCTTACGCAGAGATTCGCAGAACCGTTCTCGGGACAACTGTATTGGCAAACAGACGTGCGGGTTTGAGTAAACTCTTAGAGGCCTGTAAGATGGATTCAGTATAACAAACGAGGTTCCTACGATGTAACAATTGACACTGACCGGGTAGACTGGTTCAGTTATCGACTCTGATAACTTCACCAGGCAGAGACCACATTTATTTGCCCCCAAGGTAACATATATCACTGCGTCTTTTTGCTCTTTTCCGAGACATGTGAGGTATCAGATAATACCGAACCACAGTAGGTTTCCTCTTCTCTCTTCCGAACTTCTTTTGTGTGAACCTAAAATCCAGAACATCATCATGATCGAAGTGAGCAGTGCAGCATGTCCACTTCTTAGAAATGTCTCGAGCTACGAGTGTTTCGCGGAGCTATCCGTGTTTACTGAAGTAACTAGATTCAAAATTTCCTCGTCAAAACATAATTTTACTGCCTGTTCTTTTACATTTTTTTTTTTTTCGTTAGCAGTGCGTAATATACAAGATGGGTCTGAGAGTGCAATAGTTAAAGTTTCTGGGAGCGTTAGTATACGTGTTACTGGTAAAATGTCGAAAACCACACAGAAAATATTATTCCAAACAGTGAAAAAAAGTAACTTACTTTTAAATTTAACTATTCCAAAACAGTCAGTGCTAGTGTCCCTACAGTTAAGATATTTTTGTTAGATTTTTTCCCGTTTTCTGGTTCGTTTCAGTTGTGCCAGGGTGCGATATAAATAAAGTAACTTATATAAATTAAAGAACTTTTTAAATTCCACCAAAATGTTTTATTTCTTCAAGAAACGATTACTTTTTAACTCTTGGTAAAAAAAAAAATTAGGTTATTTAATTTATATAAAATTTTTTCCGGAGTTCGTTCACATATCGTTTTAACTCGATTAGTATTTGCTATCGTCGAAACGGTAACTGTTCGACTTAACATTGTTTTCAGATTTCACCCGAAGCAACGATTTATCACTTTCCTCCCGCCAGACATACGCGAACAATGGAAACGTGCGCAATGATGTTTTTTTTTTTTGAAACGGGGTGAGAATTTTGCACGCGCGGACGTTCATTCGGCTGGACTAGGGGAGCGGCCGCGAAACAGGCGTTATGGGGTGGGTGGGACCTGCCAATTTCCGCGTCGTAAATAAATAGGGCGCGGGCGGTCGGAGCTGATTGAGGAAGTTGGTCGGCCGGTCGCACTCACCACAGCGCTGTGGGACATGGAATATTCCGCGAGGCCATTGCACACACCGGCCCGCGCGGCGCTCAAANCATTTTTACATCGCTAGGAAAATACTAAACGGTCGTCCTGAAGACATTGTTTGGGAGGAATTCTCCGTGGAAGATGTTCCGTGGTGCGGCTGAGTAAGCACCAAATGTTTACTCGAGCGAACAAAATACGTGTATATATTTTTGTTTCCGATAAATCCATAAGCTGAGGGTTCTCTGCGCTTTCGTTGCGTAAGAAAATTCACGGAACGCAGTTTCGTATACGCTAGTTAAAGATCAGCAGCACCTGTCTACAACGCTTGAAACTCTGCTGTAAACAAATGCACTTTATTTTGTTCTACGATCTGTTGGGAAAATTATAGATTTTGAAAGGACGCGCCTCTTTGAAGAAACTGGCGTAAAATTAATTTCCTTCGGTGGATTACTACTTGGCATTTTTAAACCATCCATCACATGAAATGAGAAATAATTAACAAACAGGGTAATCCGTGGATGACATAAGAAACTATATTAAAATTCAAAGAAAGGGAAAATTCCAAGTACATATTTCGGAACATACAGCTAGAAGCCGAGTTTGCATATTAAATGTTGTGAAATACTCTGTAATGTATGGCTGGCTCGCCGTACAAAGTGCAAGTATTTCTGTCTTCCTTCAAAAATTAGCGAAGAAAATACCTAAAAGCTCTGAGGAGATCTCAGTCAGTTTAAGATAAAACCACTCAACAATTCACAACACAGCCATTCTTAAAGCATCCAGTTAAATTGAAAATAGTTTCTTCAACACGTGTCAAAATTTACAAGAAACAGCTCAGGAAGAAAACAAAGTTCAAAAGGACAGTAATAACATCAACACTCGTTTCTCTTTCAGACTTGTGAGTAAAGCGAACATGTACACAACAGTTGACTCGATAAGAACGCAAGATTTAGGACTGACAGGATATATACAAATATGGTAAACCTCCGGACCCTATACTGTGTTCCTGCAATGACCTCTATAAGAAGTATGATATTTCACTTCTCAAAACTCTCTGAAAAAATGGAAACTAGCAAAATTGAACCCACCGAGAAAATAAAAAAAAACCAACAGAACAACATTTTACCCGTCATCACAAAATTCCTAGATACAGTATTCTACACACAGTTATCAGTATACTTAAAATGCATATGGTAATTTATTACAAAAACAATCGGGCGTTTGCCCTCATCACAGCACAAGCACTTCACTGGAAATAACAGACGTCATATACACAGCGTGAATAAGACTTTTCGAAAAACCTTTGATACTATTTAAATCATGAATGTTTATTGGATAAATGAAGCAGTGAACGCTTATTCACAAATTTTGAACAAGTTGCAGAATGGCCTTAAACGGTATACTAATTAATAATCCTTTTAAAATTGTAGAATCATAAACGTGCGAATAAAGAATTTGTATGCTGAAGTTATTAGGGCTGGCGTGCCTCAAGAATCCATCTTAGCTCCGATTTCATCCTCTCTTTCACTCTTTCTCTCTCTCTATTTAGTAAACAGTCTGCTGCATTCTCGTCGAGCAGTAAGCGCATTTTCATCACAAAATCCATAAACCAATAACAAATCTCCATATTCAGCATGTGTAAATTTGTGCGGCATGGTCCGACACACTTGTCGTACCTAACAGAGCTATGCACTACAACTGACATACTGTAACACTACAACAGCAGTCTCACTTCATTCCGTCCTGAGTGCTTGAGATAGCTGTAACTTACTTCACATAACATTAGGATAAATGCATACATATATATATATACATATATAATTTTTTGCTCGGAATATTCTATACTAACACCTCCTAATGTATTTACTACACANGGGGGGGGGGGGATTAGGCGGACAATGTTCGTGATATGATCACTTATGCAAAATCAAGTGGGATGTATGTATATGGGACACTTTCTGCCACACCTTGTCCAGGCAGGCACTTAAGCGCAACTCCAAGGTCGAGTATTGTAGTGTCCTTAAATGACCGCTCAAGGTCCAGATGTTACGTGAGTCAAGTTCTGGCCAACCAAGTTGTGACAACAAATCAGTTACGGAAGGTCGAGCAGCTATCCCGCTAAACCATTCAAACAGAGAGCAGATATTTTAAAACAAAATTTTCAGAAGTAAATTAAATTTTCACCTTTAATGTTTTGGTAAATAAACCATAATCAGAGTTACTTACAATTTTTATTAGATAGTAAAATTTTTTGTTTAAATTTTTTAGGTACATGTGTTTCATTAACTTCCAAAATTTGCAAGTATTTTGATAGGTATTTTTTATAATAAAGTAAACAAAATTACTTTTGATAAAATTCAAATGTTAACACACAATGCATACTGGCAGCAAAATTATTGGACAGTAATAAATAACCTGGGTCAATACAAAAGGAAGGGTGCAGCCTGGGCAAACCTAAATCTTTCCAGATTACCTGAGATTACATTTTCTTAGAAACTGTCTTTGTTTTGCAATAATTTCTTTGTGATTTTGTTTGCAAGTTTCAAAATAAAACTTCAGCTTCTTTGAGATTAACTTTCAGAGTTCCAAAATAACCTTTTCAAAATGTTGAAAACATGGGTCCGGCACCAAAAAAAAATTTTCCTATGAGCTCCCATTTTTGCGTGCTCCGTCATACCAAAAAAACCATTTGTCATATCTGTTGCGATGTAAGGAGTAAAGCTAGGTCTTTAGAATACGTTTATGTCGCGATATCAGAAACTACCGTCTACATACACTGGAGTGCCAAAAAACTGGCATAGGCGTGCGTATGCAAATAACAGAGGTATGGAACCAATCAGAGTAACGCGATGCGGTTGGCAGCTAGATCGGTTACTGCTGCTACAATGACAGGTTATCAAGATTTAAGTGAGTTTGAACGTGGTGTTTTAGTTGGCGCACGAGAGATGGGACATAGCATCTCCGAGGTAGCGATAACATTTGGATGTTTGTGTACGACCATTTCACGAGTGTAACGTAAATACCGGGGATCCGGTAAAACATCAGATCTTCGACATCGCTGCGACCGGAAAAAGATCGTGAAAGAACGGGGCAAACGACGACTGATGAGAATCATTAAAGGTGACAGACGTGCAACCCTTTCTCAAATTGGCGCAGATATCAATGCTGGGGCATCAAAAAGTGCCAGCGTTTGAACTATTCAACGGACCATCATTGATATGGGCTTTCGGAGCCGAAGGCCCACTCGTGTACTTTTGTTGACTGCACGACACAAAACTTTACGCCACGCCTGGGCCCGCCAACACCGCTATTGGACTGTTGATGACTGGAAACACGTTGCCTGGTCTGACGAGTCTCGTGTCCAATTGTATCGGGCGGATGGACGTGTACGGGTACGGAGACATCCTCATGAATCCATGGACCGTACATGTCAACAGGGGACTGTTCAAACTGGTGTAGGCTCTGTCGTGGTATGGGGCGTGTGCAGTTGGCGTGAAATGGGGCCCCTGATACGTCTAGATACGACTCTGACAGGTGACATATACGTAAGAATCCTGTCCGATCACCTGCACCCATTCATGTCCATTGTGCATTCCGACGGACGTGGACAATTCCAGCAGGACAATGCGACATCCTACACGTCGAGAGTTGCTACCGAGTGGCTCCAGGAACACTCTTCTGTCTTTAGATACTTCCATTGGCCACCTGAATCACCAGACATGAAAATTATTGAGCATTTCTGGGATGCCTTGCAACGCGCTGTTCAGAAGAGATCTCCACCACCTCGCACTCCTATGGATTTGTGGACTGCCCTGCAGGATTCATGTTTTGAAATGTCTCCTGCATACCTTCAGACATTAGTCGAGTCAATGCGACGTCGTCTTGCCGCACTTCTGCGTGCTCGCGGGGGCTCCACACGATATTAGACAGGTGTACCAGTTTTATTTTGTATTTTTTTAGGTGTGATAGACACTAATTTTCGTAATGGCGGCTATAAAATAATTTTTTGTCTTAGTGGGATATGTCTAAGAAAATATTTATTCGATTTTAGCTTTAATTTGTATACTGCCAGTATACAATCATCGAATGTGCTAGTACATAACTTATTTCTCCTTCATTTATGAAGAGTGTCACAAGAAAAAATATGAAGGTTTTATGCAATTTCTCCTGGGCCAACAAACCGATTTTCACCAAATTCTTCTCACATGAAGCGCTGTGGTATATTATGTAAATATACAGGTTTTAAGTGGCCCGGTAAATTATTTCTAATATAGTGGTCCTGTAAATACTTAAGGTACGTAAACTTTATCATTCGAAACATTAGACTGATTTAATTAGAAGTAAATGCTCAAATCCTACATCCTTGATACAATTTATTGCACACTAGCTTACGGTACAAAATTTTCTGACTTCGATTCCCGGGTAAGGCACGTGTGTATTTGTAATTGTCTCACTTCTGTCGAATATGCTCCTGGTTTCATCTCTAATGATATTACTTTCAACGAGACAAGTCGTACATAGCAATTCAGTTTTTAAGAAATTATTTAAAAATTAATTTCACCCATGTTGAGGAAAGTAGGCGCGTTAGTTATATCGGTAACTTCTTGTTAGTGATTTTGACGTCGTAAGTGCTTGTTTAACTCGACTTACCTATTGTATATTAGTATTAAATATTGTGTTAGCATAGGTAATACGGAATAATGTTCAAGGAAGAGTGACTAAAAAATAACATTAATTTTTAAGGCTCCATTGTTCTTTGTTTGCGTTGATGTTAAGTTGTAGCACGTTGTAAGCAAAGTATGTTTTGAAATTCAGTGGAATTAAAATTTTTACATTATCGAAATGTCTGCAAACTTTCCGACATTAGCGAAGCGAAATTTCTACGTGACTGGGCTACAGCAGAGGACAGGCGGCATCATCCGGCGCATGCCGAGGTCACTCAATCGCTCCGACAACGGGTTAACGACGGATCAAGTAAACATTGTCGCAGGCAGCTACACAACATCGCCCGGACCAAAGTCCACACCGCTGGACATGGCCGCAAAATGATACAATATCACCGTTCCTACCTCGAGCAAGAACGACACAACTGCCGCTCACCGAGGGGTATGTGCTGTCTGCATTTTGACTTCAATCACTGATTGGGCAGATGACCGATTGCGTCATGAAAAATCACAACTGTAAGTCTGTCAGTTATGACGTTGCGAAATTTTGTAGATAAAAGTGGAACTGTTTCATCATAAAACACTTCCGTAATATTTTCCCCTTTAAATACGTAACCGTTTCGTTGCGGTTCCTTCTCGAAACTCGTGATGGATATCCCGCCTAGCCCGATTTGTAACCATCATTTTCCTTCGCCGCCAAGAACGAAAAGCCGTGGAACTTTAACACACTAGACGCATCAAAGATTTTAACTCCTCCAAACAATTTCATTAAAGCTAATTCGGTTCTCGTTTCATTACGCAAAGGGACAGCACTACTCAATGAATGGTCCATCCTGATACATGGTCGAAATATTTTGTTAAAATTAGGATAGAAGTTGTTAAAACCTGTGAGAAGCTAAATACAGTTAGGAAAATAGTGTTACTATCAGATAAAAAACGTATGTTATAATAACTGTGTACAAATTCTTCGAATAATAAACTAAAAGGAAGTTGTGAATCTTAACCTCCCTATCCCCTTATATTTTCTTGTTGGAAATTGTACAATATATTAGAGTAAACGTTTTGAGATCCGATAACGCGTAAAAGAATGCCTGAGCATTCTCATTAGAGTAAACAACACAATTTACGAAACAATACAGCTGCATTAGTCATTATCAGTAGTTAAAGATATGGGCGGTTGAATTCATTTCCGCTCTATTGGGAGTGCGTTATTCAGCCAAATACCTTTCTAGTAATAGATGAAAATTGCACTCGCATCCAAGAACGTCTTCATATTCTTGCATGAGCATTATGATGAACGTGGTTCAGATGTTTACTTCCACAAAGAATAAAACTCAATTTTAAAATAAAATAAAATAACGAAAAACTATTCCCCAAGTTGATACACATAAGCTACTTTATCGTTTACCTTTGTGAGATGTTAATGAAATACAGTAAAATATTAAATTTATGATGGCAAAATTAAAATTTTTTCGTATGATCTTTGGAAAGGTTTATTCAAAGAAAGCATTGGTGTCATGAGGTTTTTCGCAGCAAATTGTTAAATCGTAGTTGACAATGAAAAGCCTCGAGAGTTCAAAATTAGTTCTTTTATGAACAACTTTAATGCGAAATATGCCCAGAAAACAATATTTTACCCTGTTAACATATTCCAGAACATGCTGAAAGTAGAGACACCAATGTGTGTATATATGCATATATATACACACATACAGGGTGTATCAGTACAGCGGTCACAAAACTTTCAGGAGAGATAGAGTACATCCAGACGATCGGAAATCACATAGTAATGCATGGCCGGAAACGCTTTCCTGGCGCGGTAGTGACGACACGAAACACAAGAAAGGAAGGACACGAAAAGGGTGAGAAAACATGTTTATTTTCTTAGCACAGCAAAAATACTGGGATGTCTTGGGCTGGTGTACGCGTACTAAGAAAATAAACATATTTTCTCACCCTGTTCTTGTTCTTCCTTTCTTGTGTTTCGTGTCGTCACTACCGCGCCAGGAAAGCGTTTCCGACCATGCATTGCCATGTGATTTCCGATCGTCTAGGTGTACTCTATCTCTCCTGAAAGTTTGTAACCGCTGTACTGATACATCCTGTACATTTATATAAATATATATTCATATTTGTATACATATTGCTGACTTTGTGCGGCGCGAGGCGACATGCGACCCTCACGCCAACTGAGCGTTATCGAACAGCAGTGTTGTTCTTCTTGTAATTGATCACACGTCTTCATCGCGAAGGACGCCAAAAGCACAAACAATAGATAATTGGAATGTCACGCTGTGCGTTAATTCCCGAAAGATAAAATCGCGCATTGAGTTCGAACATCTTAACATTTTTCGATGGCGTTTATGTTATGGGCTTTTTATTTGAGTTCACAAAACCATCACGTACAGTAAAAGTTTATAAAGTGTACAGTTTCCGCGTAAAATATAGCGTTGACTATTCCCGGATAATGCAGTATAATATATACAACAAAATCTGTACTTATGTGACAACAAATAATCGCTTGAATATTTACGCAATACTAAATCAAAACGTGTTAAATAGTTTTAATTGTGTTTTTTATTTTTATGTCTTGGTAATTCGTTAAATGTTAGATCTTTCTGTCCCCCTTAAAATGTTCCACCAGCCTAGTGCTTGAACTCCGTTACCGAGTGTTTAAAATCTTGTTATATGTGACGAAACTATTAAACGTGCCCCCAGTATCTTTACCTACAAAAAGACATCATACCCGAAACGAGGACTGAATGGTACATTAAAGTTGCTATGCATGCTGTAAATATTATTTTCGAGCATTCCAATATAGTCAAAAGCGGCTTATTCAGACATTCTAGACGGACACGAGCCAAACTACGATAGAAGCCTGCGCTGAATTTTGCTACAGAACTGGCATCAGTAAAACTATACGGTCGCCGCTGAAAGTCGCGTAGGTACACGCAGCACCACGAGAACACCGCACGCCAGCTCAGAGACCTGCGCGTACCGGCGACGGCGCACTCGTAGCTCGTGCCAATGTGACCCTTATAGCTCCCGCTCTTCTCGGCCAAGAAAGGAGAACGATGCAGTCAGACGGGCCTCTAATGGTCCATTCACGGTTACTTCCAAATTTTCTGAAGCCCCCGTGAAGTTCTACTTCCAGGATATCCCTCCGCCTCAAGCAAACAAAACTTAAACAAGTCTATGAAATTACGCGAAAGAGACAACGCACCGCATTCGTGCACACTCTGTATAATACTATTTTACATTAGAACTATTCCCTACTTAGGTATTACTAAAACACCCACAGTCTCACTGTTTTAGTTCATAATAATTATAAATTAAATATTATAATTTATAAACGATATTTTAATTTGACAAAAACATAAGGTACTTTCTGAAACTTGATTTTTAAAATGGGAACAAGCCGTAAACAGACAATATCCAAGAACACTAATAACGCGAACTCCAGCCCCGCTAGCTTGTAACATGGCGGGGCGTCGCTCACTCGCAGATCGGCAAACGTTGTTCGCCAACCGGAAGTACTATCCATACTGCAATACAACAAGTAGGAAATCTTTTTCGCATCACGCAGCATGCAGCCAGGCACAAGACATGATTTCAGATATAGGACTTTCGCGGTTATCTCAGCACTTTTTAAACCAACTTTAGAAAAAAAATTTTGCCCCTACTTGGGCAAATTCTACCGGCCACACTGACTGGAATGCACCCAGTAAAGTTGGCAACGATGTAGCGAAAGTTTCCACGTATTTACGTAGAAGTTAACATTTGCGAATGATGAAATTATTTATTTTTCATGACGTTTTTTTTATGCATATCAGTGTAAGAATAGGGAAATTCGTCAAATATTTACTTATCTAATAATTTCAGAGTTACATCGGACAAACGCATGGATAAAGTGATCAAGCACATGGAAATGTTAATTTCCCACCTGGTGGAAGAAATACATAATGTGCATGCGTACATGTAGATCTCAAGCAGGACTTTCAAAAGATCTCAGTTTACCGTAAACAGAGTTTACCCGCACGGAGAATACGCGAGGCTGAATACGTTTACAAGAAAATAAATATCCTGCGATTTCGCTCTTGAGCACTTACCCAAGTCCGTGCACAAAAATTAAGGTTCACTTGAGTTCGAAGTTGCCAGTTCTCTGAAGGAAAAGATGCAATGTACTTTAATTAAGATTCTCGTAGGTTCGTCGAGGCGTAACATAAACTGGGTTCGACGCGCGACCCTTACAATTGCCCGAAGCTTTCCAACTTAAGACCACGTGTTTGTAATGCTCTAGACCAGTATTTCCCAAAGTATGGGTCGCGACCCACTGGTGGGTCGCAGACTAAAATTTGGTGGGCCCCAAAAAATATAATTTCATACATAAATNCGACCCACTGGTGGGTCGCAGACTAAAATTTGGTGGGCCCCAAAAAATATAATTTCATACATAAATATATGCATGTGTTACAAATGTTATAATTTAGATCCTACACAAATGCAATTGTTACGAACTAGTAACAATGTAATATGTCAATGTGAGAGTATGCTGGGGGCTGGCAGCGTATCTCAAATAATGACTCATGATTCGGTAAAGCACAACAGTATAAGATGAGTTTTTAACACATGAAGATTATACAGTTGTTATTTAAATGACTATTGATCGGGGGAGCTTTAAATTGAATACCATGATGATTATTTAATTACATTATGATTCACACCATTTTACTTAAACTTAACTGGAAAGTCATCACCTTGTTGCAGCCGGAGTGTGATTCTGCAAGACGGTTAACGCCGGCCGGACACACCCATCTTCCTGGTCTGCTTCGCTGGTCGGGTCGCCCAAAGGATTAAAGACGAAAGACGCCTGTTCCGGGTGTTACGCCGGCCTATATCAAGCGCGTGGTTCTGCGGCCCCGCTCAGTGACCGGCGGAGGGGATTTCTGCAACTGTCTTCTTTCGCAAGGATCGACGACCAAATGGTGGCGTTGCAATCCCGCTCGTTTCCAGGTTTAATGTTTGAAGGTGCGATCAGGCAAGCCGTCAAACTGTCAATCAGACATAAAATACTACGCAGAGTAAGCAGTTAATTCCATTCTGGCTATCACTTGCTGAAACCTATCCGAATATATTTGACGAAGCCATCAAAATCCTCCTCCCTTTTACTGCGTCATATTTACGTGAAGTGGGATTTTCGGCCATGGTCAGTATTGAAACTAAACACCGAAATAAACTGGACGTGTTGAATTCATTGCGATTGAAAGTGACAAGAATTGAAGTGAGCACTAAAGCTGCAATGGGAATAAATAGAAAACCAATGCATCCTTCGCATTGATAAATATTATTTCTTACAACAAAAATTATTTTTTAACTAAATTAGTAATATAACAGATTGTCTAATGCTGTTTTATTAGGTATATTTTTCATTAAAATTGGTCTTTAATACTTCAAATTTTTGAACTATTTTTATTAATCCTACTACTCCTCACTTCCTTACGCTACGTAAGAAGTACAATGTGAACATGATGGAACAGCGAAATGGTACGTTTCTCGCATAAGGCATTAAAGTGGGTCCTGAACTTTGGCATTTTCATTAATGGGTCGCGGTTCATAGAACTTTGGGAATGACTGCTCTATACATTGTGGGAACACCGCGGCGTTAAGAGCGCACCATTGTGACAGACGTAAGACGTAAGACACGGAATAATTCTCGCCCTGCGGCGTGCGCAACTGTCGTGGTACTAAATACACGTTACGTGACAGACGTTCTGGCATCGAAATCTTTGGCCGCGGTCGCATGAGAGACAAAGTTACCTCGCTACCAACATGCGCAGCTCTCTACTCGGTTACGCTCGTTCCGAGCGTAGATACTTATCGTTCGAAGTAAACCGGACGTGTAAGCACATCAGAATGAGTGTCCTTTCTTCTGCGTTGCGCTCTCATTGGATGATATGAAGTTATGCAGATGGCTGAAAGTGACGGGATTTCCTGGGTTCGTTTAAATAAATAAAATAAATCTACCAGCGATATCCTTGATACTGTTTGAATAAATAAGTTGAAGTGTATTAAAATTTAGAAAAATTATATTAATAATTGCTGTAAGTGTAAGTTGTTACTGGAGTGTTTTCTTGAGGTTAGGAAGTGTTTGTAAACACTGAAACTGATTCTTTTCGTATAAGTGATCAAACATGGCTGCTGAAAGAATTTACAAGAAACGACGCTGAACCAGAGGAGATCCACCGCTCAGCTAACAGGAAATAATATCTAGGAATTTTGGAACATGTAACTGTCCACTCAATGCGTTTCAGATGAGATCCTTGGGAAAGAGAGCAGTATTTTGTTTCTCCATTTAGGCCATCGCGGACTAGTACGTAGTGAGTAGTCGGCGTGAACTGCATTCCGTGACTTCGAGTACATTGGCTTTCTTCTCCGCTGTGACTAATTTACTAACGCCTGACTATGACAGATCGACGCAGGCAGAACCACCAACATTGTAACGGCGTCGCCACAAATGGCACACCATTTGCAATGACTGCCATTAGCTGGTTCGTACCTTGCTTGTATGTGTGTGTTCATTTTGCCAGTACTTCCTGAATGTATTCCGCATAAAAATTAATTTAAAAAGTTGAAGATCCCCGTGAAAATACAATTTTTCGTTCCCAGTACCATACTAGATTTTTAAGTATTATGGCGCTTCTAATCTGAACGGAAAGGAACCCAGGTTTTTATCCATTTTACTTGCAAAAACAGCACTCCCGCTTTGCGACGTTGCAAACAACAGACAATATTATACGTAGAGCTACGTCATGCTATCATTCCTTTTCGTGAAAACGTGTCCCTTGAGCGTTTTCGTTCTTTAAAACTCATTCCGGAAAGAACTTGGATAAACGTTTTTTTATTCCAGTTGCTGTACAGTGCTCTTGTCGGTGTCTTTTTTCATATTTCATTGTCATTTTCGCGTCGCAGTTCTGAAAATTTCCAGCAAAGCGTCAAATTGTTTCCCCCAGTGTGCAACTATGAATATTTATAAATAGTTTTACATGACTTGTTCACAGAACCAACACAAAGACTTGCATAAATATGGTTTCCTTGTTTTAAAAATATCAGTCATGTTATCTTTATACGGGCGTACTTTATAAAGTATCACTTTTTTAAATAACATAAAAGCTTAGATTTTGTACTATAACAGTTCTAAGTAAGAAGTGCTACATTCACACACAGTTTGTACACATATATGTGTTTGTGCGTGTTTGTGTGTGCGCGCGCACAACATACATATTTGCGGGCTTGTACAAAATGTACATATTATTAAAATATTTATAACTCTACTCGTACAGCCGATTTTGTGTGTAAATAGCATCTGGTCTTCTTACACAGTTCTTTCATGCACACACATAATGTGCATTAACTTTTAGAATGTCTTAATTTCAGTACACTATCAAATAAATGTTTTTATGCTAGAGATATTACAGTCTATTTCGTTTGTGATCTGAGCTTTGAAGCTTTCAGTAAAAAGTAGCTTGAATATGTAAACTGAGGGGCATAAAAACTAATCTACGCAGATTTTTTTCAATTATTAGGGTCTTAAAATAAATTTTGTAAATTCATATAAATTGTTACTTTTAGCACTTGCTGTATAAAATTGGGCAAAATGTGTTTAACCACTTTGTGTTCACAGAGTTGCATTGTAATTTCCCACTTACATAGATATAACAAATTATGCCGCTTTCATTACGTATGTGATCTTAACTTCGTATATTGCCACCGTTTCTGAAATTTTGACATATCTGATGCAGACATATCCTCAGTACAATTCTTACATGACTGGATTTATGAAATTGAAATTTGAAACAACATTAAGAAAACAGTACTACAATAATCCTTAGTAAAATTATGTTTAGATATATAAATGAGAACTAATTCCTGTAAACAGAAATTTACACTGTACAGAAAATGTATACAACAATAAAATAATACAAATAATATGAACATTCTCATGGTAAACTCCAGCTCATCGCAACTTTCCGGCTGCTATCCACAACTGAGTTCTTCAATCGGTATGAAATTGATACTTTTGAAAATTATTTGCTAATGGCGTGAATGCCACAACTTTGCACTAGCTCTTATGGCAACCAGGCTACAAGAGGAGAACAAGTCAGGTATCAACAATGCATATGTTATGTGCAATTTTATGTGGCAAATTACAGTTGTGCATAAAGAGGAACTGGAAACGGTTTGGTACCTAAGTAAATCTCTTGACGTTTATAATATTTAAATGGCAATAATGAAAATTTCAGATGTAACAAAGTGGTAGACATCTCGTACTTATGACGCACATTGCATGTTTAAATATTTTAAGTAATATTCTTAAATCCTAATAAAAAAATTTAGCTCATACAATTTACGGAAAATTTACCGTTTATGAGTAATCAAATGCATAAGTTGTGAGCGTTGCAACTAGGAATTGCATTACGTATTCCACTCATTCCTGAAAAGCATAGGAATACTGACTTGTAGAGCTACGGTGGCTGAGCGGTTAGCCTGCTCGCCTCCCACCAAGGTGAACCGGTTTCAATACCGTGTCGGGTCACCGGATTTTTGCATGTGAGAATCGTGCTGGATGATGCCGTTGGGCGGCGGGTTTTCTCGGGGATCTCCCATTTCCCCGCCCGTTCATTCTGACGCCACTCCATCCATACTCATCTTAGTCATCCTCATAGGCTCTCAAGACCTCTCGCTGTTAAGAACCGCCGAAATCTCTTCACTCTTCACTCACTTGCGTAGTTCATTCGCGATTAAATTCTTTGATTGTAAATAAAAAACAGCAATAACTGTCTGAAAGGCTTGATCTTCGTGTGGTAGTGTCGCCAGCTGACAGAACAAACAAACAGCATGGCTTCCACGTGTCAAAATAGCTGAGGCGGAGAGACGCATTTACAAAACAGCACCGATGCTCCATTCTCAAAACTGTCAAAATGCGGCCGTCATATCTCACTTGAACAATACAAAAAATTTTAGATCTCGATTACTCAATGTTACGTACGCAGTAGGGTAAATCAGTAAGCCCTGCGCAAATCAATTATTTAAAGATACTTTAAACTTTACAAATTCAGCGTGGAAAAACGAGTTCAGAATACATATAAGTGTTAGCCAAGAATTGCGTACATGATTAAATGCTTTTGAAATTGTTTCCACTAGGCCTGGGATGTATTCTATAGCATATTAGTAAATGTTTTGTACTTGATAAACCTTGCAAATTACATACAGTAAAAACAATTTAATGTTTATCTCCTCACATTAAAGTCAATTTTGTAACAATATACGTGGATAAAACACCTCAAATGCAAGTTGCCACGGAAAAACTAGCTTTAATACGTAAACAATGTACATTATGGTTAGTCCGAGAAGTACCCTCTCAGATGAGGTAAAAAAAATTGTGACGACTCGCTAGCAGCTAACTTATAATCGTTGCCCTAACACTGGAATTTTTTTTTACGTAAAAATAAATTTCGTCCTCATGTTATCCTCTCTCAGGTAGAAGTCTTTGAAACACGTAAAACAGACAATTGACTACTGACAGACCGACTCCTCACAAGGCGGACCCCTAAATGACCCCTAATGACATGTATAAAACCCATAATGACCCATAAATGACCTCTAAGTGACCCAA
Organism: Clitarchus hookeri; assembly: GCA_002778355.1. NCBI lineage: Eukaryota > Metazoa > Arthropoda > Insecta > Phasmatodea > Phasmatidae > Clitarchus > Clitarchus hookeri. The sequence goes on along the minus strand of NQII01003394.1, from coordinate 25,993 downwards.
AAAACACCCATAATGGTGCCTAATTAACCCATTATTATACATAAATGACCCATAATTACCCATAAATGACCCACAATGACCCTAAAATGACCCTCAATGACCAGTGATGACCCACAATTAACTATAAATGACCCAAAAATGACCCCTTATGACCACTGATAACCCATAATGCCCTATAAATAACCTATATAACACCCATTATTACACCTAACTACCCTTGATGACTTATAATGACCAACTATGACCAATAAGTCATCTCTGATTGTGGTGCTGATTGTGTTGTGTAGGGTGCTGATTGTGGTGCTTAGTGCGGTGCATGTGGTGCTGAGTGCGGTGCATGTGGTGCCAATTGTGGTGCATGTGGTGTTGATTGTGATGTGTGTGATGGTGATTGTGGCATGTATGGTGCTGATTGTGGTGCAATTGGCGCTGATTATGGATCATGTGGTGTTCATTGTGGTGCTGATTGTAGTGCATGTGCTGCTGATTGTGGTAAGAGAGGCCTAGGTGGCTGGAAGGGGGTGGAGGGCTGTCTATTAATTAAAGAAGGCGATTACAAAACCAATCAAAATTGGCAAGGGTGGTGGTGGAGGGACCTCTAGAAATGCAGGTGTTTTTAAATATTTTTTAATAATAATTTTTAAAATAAAATTTTAGTAATAATTTTTTTAAATAATTTCTATTTATACATTTCTGAAGGTTTTTATAATTTTCTGAATTTTTTTGGTTTTAAGGTTATCAAAGGTCAAGGTCACGACGGGTTAAGGTCAAGGTCACCCGGATTCAATATGGCGGTTGGGTGACATCACAACATGGTGACCGGCCGGTGCCTGGCGCCTTCTTCCCTGTTACTTTGTCTCAGGCTCCCCATAATATCTCTACTCTCCTATATGGCTACGATAAAGGTATCCAGAATAACGATTTCAGTCAGAAGTATTCCTTGGTGATGGAGTCATCTGAAATCCGAATACATGTACAGGTTTATTTTCAAAATCTTGTGATTGAGACATTCTGATAAAAAACGTCATCACTACCTTTAATACAACGATGTTAATCGGCATCGTGATATAATATGACCCGGCTGGGAAAACTCATAGTAAGGAACCTACTTGCTAATCACATAAGAGCACATCCTCAAGTGATTACTTATCTAAGTTTCAAAAATACAAAATCCATCATCCATATCTTAAGACGGTTTTTATTTCCGGGCACACATTCAAAGAGTTTTTTCTAGCCTTGATCAGAGCTACATTCTGTAAGCATATACAATTCATAAAAATATTAGATGTATGGAAAATTTGAGGGTTTGCAACGCACAGTCATTTGGGGCAAATTTGTGCCAGTTAAGGCTAACAATAAAACCCAATTTTCAAAATTTAAAACAAAAGTTTTACAGCTCCTATCTTAATATAAACAAAATTGTTAACACATTTATTTACGAAGAAACTGTTATGAGCGGGAATTCTTCAAGCTTAAATTTTAAATTAAATTAGGCAGGTTCCTGGATGGTACAAATTTACCCTTAATTACTGTACATGTTTCTCGTTAGTAATTTCATATTTCTTCTGCCATGATAGAATTAAGTTCCCAAAAAAGTGGTTTTAACTGATATTTTAACCAATAGTTTAAAAAAAATATGTTTAATACAGGGCTATGAGTTTTGTTTTGAAAAACTTATTTACAACATTCTTTTGCAGAAACATAACTAAAAAACAACACATGAATTGCAAAACTAGAGGAGATCAAATAAGTGCCAAGTGCGCAGTGCTGACGTGTCAGTCGCCGTTAACACGAAATACGCGAGCTGTTATCGCGTCTGCGAATTCCCACTGCGCAATAGAGACGGGAAACACAGTCTGAACCCGCGATTTTGTCGCAGATGCGAAATTTTCTTGATTGCGGATGTGATAGCTAGAGAAAAAATAAAGTAGTGTGTGCATGCCAGCCAAGTTAAAATAAATTCTTAAGTCTTAATATAGAAGAGCTATTTTATGAATAGACCCGTTAAACCATGTGTCTTAAGGCCCCCGTCTACCTGGAAAATTTTCCCACGTTTAGGCCGAGAAGCGCGGGAGCGATAAGGGCGACACTGCCACGCACATCAAGTACGCCATCGCCGCTAAGCGCAAGGCTCTGAACTGGCGTGCAGTGTTCTCGTCGTGCTGCGTGTACCCATGGGACTTTCAGTGGTGACCATATTATTTTATTAGTGGAAAGTCTTTAGGAAGGTTCTGTGCAGGCGCCTATAGTAGTTTTGTATGTATCTGATGCGTGCATTTTGAGCTACAGCGCCTTGGAAAGGCCGTTTTTAGCGGTTTCGGAGTACTCTGAATTGATGTTTCTAACGTACGTGATATTTTGAAAGTACTTAACAGCTCTCGTCTGAAGTGTGTGTTCTTTTCGTAGATCAGCACGTTGAACGCACACTTAATAGTTTAGTTGATAAACGTGTATTTCGAACACTCTGCAACGCAGTTCAAGCGCCAGGTAGACGGGCGCCTTAAGACTTTGCTTTGGCATTTTTCATAAATAATTTAATTTTTATATCACCCCTTCCCTGAACCAGCTTTGCTGTAAAGAATAAATCTTAAAATATTCCAAACATTTTTTTTTATGAAATGTGGATATCTTGCAAAACTGAATGTAAGCAAACGTCACATCACAGTTTAAGTGCGTGATTTTGAAAGTTATTATCAGATCACGATTTAATATTGGTGACGACGACGTACGGCTGAATTTATTCTACTTCGGATTTTATCTGTGACTAGCTGTGCCCACGTCTCCGCTCGCGTGGACTACAGAATTATTGTTTAGGTTTTTTTTTTTTAAATAAAGTGGAATTTTACATAGTGTTAATCTTCTATACATATTATAAAACTCAACGTCTCTCTGTCTGTCTGTTGGTGCACTTATCACTCGAAAACCACGTATCCGATTTACGTGTATTTTTTTTAAATTTATAGCTATGTCCTCTGGCCAGGTTTTAGTATATATGTTGTTACGCAATGTAACATAAGGAATAAGCAGTGGCGGTAATAGTGAATCAAGCCGGAAAAACGTTCGGCGTCAACGCTCTCTCTTGCAATAAACGGTCTAAACCGTTAAATATGGAACAATATCATGTAGTATAGAATTGTGTAGAATAAAATGACCTAAAAAAAACTCCGCGGTAGCATATATCTATATATAACAGAGAAATACTAATAAGCGTTGCGGTGGTGTGCAATTCTAATTTATTATATGCAGTTTCCCTGATGTAGTCATTGTTAACGGTTGTATCTACTATGTTATCTGGTGTTGGTACGCCCATGCTTTTTATACTTTTTCCTGAGAATCTCTGCACTTGCTTTTCAATTTCAATGAGTGCAATGTGAAAAACTTCGTCATCGAATGTTGCTCTTGAATTAAGTGGTAAATTTTCACAGGTTTGACACAAGTACGAAGAAACCAAGAGAAGACTATAGATGAGTTTTTGTGGCAGTAGCCTACATTCGTTGTATTTGGCATGAACGTTTACTTCAATTGTGATATGGGCTCTGCAGAAGAGAACTATACATTTGTATAGTCTGTTTGCGGTTTCTTCACACTTTTTGAATCAAACCTTTGAAAATTCACCACACGCATTACGTGTTTGGTTGTCTCCTAAATATGTCATTTATCACAAGCGTTTTATATTTCTGTTAACGTAGGAGTACCAAATGTTTAGTTAAATTGAACATTCACTTGCATTTCATCTATAAATCATATGATATTATTAGTAATCAATATGACTAAAACGGTGTAAAAATAGACGTGTTGGTAACGGCTGGTAAGAAATAGTTCTTATGGAAAATGTTATTACACTGGGTGCGCACGAATGCGGTACATAGTCGCTTTTGATGTAATTTTATAGACTTGGTTAAGAGTTATTTCAATCTGGTTAGGAAAGCTCAATGCTTTAAGTTGGGCAAATAAAAGTTTTTCGCCACTAGATAAGCTCTGGTGTCGCATTTCTGCCGAATTTACTATATTTATTTAGGCAAAAAAGCAAAAAAAAAAAAAAAATTACGATAATCATAAATTAAATATAAAACAACTTTGTAACAAGGTGTAACGTACTGTAGTATAGAATTTTAACTAATTTTCCCTACGCCAAACTCTTTAATAAGAAAACTCGTTTTGTTCCTAACCTCAAAAGAATTAACATTGACTCGGTTAAGCTCGGTCTGCACGAGACGGAGGAATATCCTGCGAGTAGAACTTTGCCAGGGCTTCAGGAAAGTTGTGACTTAACCTCGAGCGGACTATGCAAATCGGCCAGTGCCATCAGCACTGCGCAACAGCAAAGCGCCCTCGCACCCTGACCCGGGGACCCGGTGACCTCGCGAGGTGCCGGCGGGGTTATCAGGGCGGGGTGTCCCCTATCAGGGGGAGAGGCAGCAGCAGAACCTCGAGGAGTCGACGGACACTCCGCGCCGACATGAAGCCCCAGCTGGTCCTCGTCTTGGCCGCCGCGCTGCTCGTGCTCGCCGTCTTCAGCGACGGCGTCCGGGCCTCCACCTCCTCCTCGTCCTCCGACTCGTCCACCGGCTCCACTGAGTCGCACGACACCTCGGAGACGCGCTCGCACAGGGGCCACCACCGCCGCGTCAGGGAGCTGCAGGCGACACTGCTCGAGGGGCGGCGCCACGCCAGTCACCATGGTAACGTTCTTGCAGACTCTTCGCGGTTACAGTTACGATACACAGCCTCACCCGCCATTTTGAATTTTATCCTAATTCAAATATACGACTGTTGAAGAACGCGAGAATATGATCTTTGCCAATGGCCTTAAACATCATTACGGACATAATATATGAACTACTAACTTATACTTATGCTACAATTAACTTAATGTTAAACGGATATCTTACACTGAAGAGCCAAAAAAAAACTGGTACACCTGCTTATATCGTGTAGGGCCCCCCGAGCACGCAGAAGTGCCGCAAGACGACGTGGCATGGACTCGACTAATGTCTGAAGGTATGCAGGAGGCAATCCACACCATGAATCCTGCAGGGCATTCCACAAATCCTATCTGCGCCAATTTGAGAAAGGGTTGCACGTCTGTCACGTTTAATGATTCTCGTCAGTCGTCGTTTGTCCCGTTCTTTCACGATCTTTTTCCGGCCGCAGCGATGTCGAAGATGTGATGTTTTACCGGATTCCCGATATTCACGGTACACTCGTGAAATGGTCGTACGCTAACATCCAAATGTTATCGCTACCTCGGAGATGCTATGTCCCATCTCTCGTGCGCCGACTATAACACCACGTTCAAACTCACTTAAATCTTGATAACATGCCATTGTAGCAGCAGTAACCGATCTAGCTGCCGACTGCATCGCGTTACTCTGATTGGTTCCATACCTCTGTTATTAGCATACGCACGCCTATACCAGTTTTTTTGGCTCTTCAGTGTACAGCTCTGAAAAAGTGGTTGACATTATCGTCCCCCTTTGTGGTGAAGATTGAGGTTGGCATTGAATTTTTTTGTGAAACTTTGCAGCCCTAAGGCGTACCCGATTTTTTAAAGACACCCAATGAATCATCACGTCTAAACTAACCAAAACGATCATGTTGTTAGAACACTCTCTGGTGAGCAGATCTCGATAAATCCATGTTCAACTTTCAAAATGGAATGTGTGTTGTCTGACGCCTGACGTGTAGGCAACTCTCGATGCAAATGAAAGGCATTTGCAATTGAAGGGTTTATTGAAGAAGGGTCTTCCATCAAGAAGGGAGGCGGTGTTTTCTTCTGTTGTTCCTTGAGGCATACCCAAAACAGCAAACTTATGAATGTACACATTAGATGGTGTGAGGAGCTATCACATTTTGTTATAAATCTCATTTTTATGGATGTGTAGGATACGACCTTCCGCCAAGCCCTTCAATTATAATTTCGCGGGGCACTCAGCTCCCTTAAAATTCACTAAAGAAGCAAAAGTGTACATAAATTTTCGACTTGTATTACCTGCTGGAGTTTGTTGGTGTTGTTAAAAAAACACCAGTATAAATATTACTATTGTATTACTTAATTTTTTAAAAGTATTAATTGTAAACCTTTAATTTATAATAAACTTCTATTCAGTCACGCATAACGCTGCGAAGACAAGTTTGAATAAAAACTGTTTGTGAGCCAATTAACTTTAATTTTGGTGCCCTTAACTAAATTAAGAAAAAGGCAATGTATACCCTGCCGTTCTAATTTATTGTTCTAATGTACCATATGCGTAAGCACGGAACCAACCAGGTATTCAAGGAAACATCCATTAGGAAAACATAAAGTTATATTAAGTGGTAGGTGCTCTATTGTTAGGTGTGTTCGACCATTAAATTCTTAGATGATCATAGTTTAAACCAGTGGAGTGAGACAAGTTGTCTACCATCTTTTAAATTTGGTTTTATATGGAGTACGAAAGGACCTGATGATTTGTATTTCTAATTGGGCACAATTAGTTGCATTAAGCTTAGGATTTATATATTCTCTTCTATATCAATAATTAATATTGATAATAAATGACAAAGTTAGTTGAAACCTATTTTCTAAAATTTTAGTACATAAAATTTTTTGTGACATGAAATACCAGACTGGAAAAGGCATGAAAACTTTGCGAAAGTTCTAATAAAAGTAAATATAGGAATTTAAAATTAATTAAATTATTTGTGTACAAATCTCAGAATTTAAGAAAATTGTTTCTTTGGGCTACAGCTCAAGCTACTTTTACATGTCATTAGAATATTTTCGTATTACTTTTGTATGCTGTGCATCCATATTTCAATTTTAACTTTTAAGATAAAATTAAAATTGCTAATGGCTAGAAGTTGAACCACTACCGTAGGGAAACCAAGTGCCAAATTTCACAGAAATGGTGATCATGATACTCGTTTGACTTCGAGAAGCCGTTAGTATGAAGAAAAACTTTATGTAAAATAATTTTCATAAAATATAAACCCCAAAACCTTTTGTCAAAACTTTTATATTTAAGCTAGAAAAAACTTTATATATGTAGCCTTGCCCAAAGTGCATGTTAAGTTAAAGAGTTAAACCTTGGGTTATTGTAATGGGACCACCAGTTACTAGAAAACTTGCAAACTCTGACAACACTTGTTGCCTGTAGAAAAAATCTCTGAGGTTTTATGAGAGAGTTTTCTAGTCTAAAATAAGATAGCTTTGTTATTGCTTCCGTTACATTTTATTGTGCTCGGGTTAAGAGATGGAAAAGATTTCTTAAGGGACAGGTTTTTATAGGAAATATTCCTTACTCAAGTTACACTGTTGTTCCAAAAAAGGCCACGTATAATCGGGTGGTATATTCAGAAATTTTATTCATTTGCGTGTAAAAGTTTTTTGTTTTCTCAAATTTGTGATATAAAACTGCCCTTGCCATAACATTAATCACCAACTTTATTTTGTAACTACTATGCACGCCCTCAAACTGTGTTTACAAGTGTACAAGTAGAAATATTGTTACAACTTCTCTCCGAGTCAGTAGGCTAAACCACTTTCGTTACGGGATGGACGTCTTAGTTAAATGAAAGGTTTAATTATAATTTTCTTATTTATAAACGTTACTTACAAAGAAGATATTCTCGTCTCAATATGTCACAATGTTGTTATCTCTTGCTTTTTACTATTAATAAATTCAATCAGTACAATTTACAATTACTGCAAAGAAATTAATCTAATTAAATAACTAAAATCATTCATAATAGACAGAGTATCAAAACCTAAGGAATTATTTTATAAATTATATGTCCATGTTTGACAGTTACAATGTTTACAGTAAAGTCCGTATCACATGTTCATACAGCCTCAGATCAGTTTAGTCTAGATCCCACCAGTCTGTAGTGTTCTAGAGTTCTCCGAGCGCCCCCATGCATATTAGCCTTCACTAGTCGGGTTTCACACCCTCTCGTCGTTCACACTATAACATCCTTGTCCACCGTCGCCTCGCAATCTCCCGTCGTTGACGTCCGTCCTCTTCCCCGATGTCCCTCGCCGCACTCGACTTCGCTCCGGGTACCGCACTTAACAAATTACTTCAACCAACAGACTCCCGACCCTGGGGGCCGCTGCAATATTAGTAGGCCGTCACCCCAGATATTTCTCTAAAAATGCCGCGCTGCGCCGAGGGTCCTAGTTCCCAGATTATTCTTGCGCATCCTTCCAAATCGCCAGCTTCTCCAGTAGGTGGGGGGGAGGAGGGGCTGCGACGCCAGGCAGGTCAGCTGTCAATCATTTGCCCGGCGGGGACGACGGAGAGCAGCGAGCGGGTCTGCCTGGAACTGTCTGGAAGGAGGGGAGTGTCTAAGTGGGTCACCCCCTCTCCTTCTTCCTCCCTCTCCACCCACGCAGAGCCGAGTCCGCGCGTAACGAGAACTCGCAGCCGGTGCGAGCTACAGCGCGTAAAATTGTATTATTGTGTTTGGCATTGTGCTCTTGGAAACACGGTTAATGTAGCAGAAAAAAAAACCTTACGCGATGACTGCGAACAATTTTAATTCGTCAAACATTTAGCTTTGAGTTTTCCAACCTAAATAAGATGAACCTAAAACTTCCGTCTGCACGTGGCACCATCTTGCGGTCAGTCGATTCAATTCCCGTAGGCGCGTTCTATTAATACGCAGACGCGGATACGTATCACGGACGTGCGCACAAAACGCACTGCGTGTTCGAACTCCGGCGGGATGCATGCGTATGCTGTTACGGACGGAAGAACTTAAAGAAAGCTGGTCAACTCCTAACCCTTACGTGCACGTGTATCTCTGTGACCAATAGGGCAGTAACATTTACATGAGCCGTGTTACAGTAACACATTAATACTTTGAAAGTTGATTCTTTTTAACGTCGTAGTTTTCGTCCTTTTATTTCTTGGTCGAATATAACAAACACGAGCGCTGTTGTTGAAAAAGTAAACGGTGATGAAGTGTTGAGTTACGTTTTCCGTATTTATGGTGAAGTATGGGGCAGAATAATACGACTAAAAACTACAGCGGTTTTAAGAATCAGCTAATCACATACTGCAAAGACTGATGCCACACCGGGCCTGACGTTTAGTCTGTGTGTGTGTGTGTGTGTGTGTGTCACGGAAGGGTGAGGCGAAACACCGCAAACCAACCTTTCTTCGTGATGTACCGATGGGTGGCGTGCCTAGAGACGGCGACGAAAGTCATCACTTTTCCACTTCCCGCGGAGTTCTCTCTCCCGTGACACTATCATCATCCAGTGCTGTTCCCACCCTGCGGCCGGATCAGCGCGGAAAGATGCCCGTCGACTGTCTCTCCGCCATTTTACTCTCACTTGAACCGTGGCCCCTCTCAGGAAAACTTTCCCTTCTCATTCGCTACGCATGGCCAACGTCATTTCATCCTGGCTTTCTTTATTATTTCATTCAGTTCTTGCACTTACCCCTCCTACGTGCACCATATCATTCCTCTTTCTCTCTCTCTCTCTCTCTCTCTCTCTCTCTCTTCTCACAACCGCCGACGTATTTCTCACATATACGTCATACAAACAGCTGTTATTTACAACGGCGTACACCCAGGAAGGATGAGACCAGAGGGGGAAGTGGGTAAGCGTTGGATGGAGGGGGGTGGGGTTGAAGAAAACTAATAAGGTTTTAATTTTTTTTTTATTTAAAATTTATTTTTATTAGACACTTGATAGCAATTACTTAAAGAACATGAAAAGATGATGTTAGATCGTATTCTGATGATTGCCATATAACCTGTGAATCCAAGGTGCCCCTGCTTATAACTTTGCACATAATGCATGTTTTCCACCATTAACTGTTCATATTCGAAATTCACTGGTGTAGCGTAGAAATTTATTGGCGACGAAGGATCTTAATCACAGAAGACTCCATAATCTGAACTGTGGTACGTGAAGATCGTGGTGACGGTACAAATACACTATAGAGTACAATTGAACAACTTAATTACTGTGACAAAGGTGCTTTCCCCAGCATTTCAACTTCTAAAAGTGTACGCCACCCTACCAGTGTTGACAAGTAGTGTTGAGGGATCATTCTCCTCGCACAAGAGGTTGGACAAATATCTCGGCAACAGTGTCAAATTAATACACGTAACATGTTGTACGAGCATATTATGGTGTGTACATATTTATGAAATCTTGTAGTNATTGTTGAGGGATCATTCTCCTCGCACAAGAGGTTGGACAAATATCTCGGCAACAGTGTCAAATTAATACACGTAGCATGTTGTACGAGCATATTATGGTGTGTATATATTTATGAAATCTTGTAGGGTTAGAATAAAATATTCACAAAAATTTAAGTCTGAGAATGCCGCCAGCCTCCACCCAATTGTAGTTGACACACACNTGTTAGAATAAAATATTCACAAAAATTTAAGTCTGAGAATGCCGCCAGCCTCCACCCAATTGTAGTTGACACACACAAGTAATAGTAGTTGTAAAAGTATTAAACTGTTAACATTTCAAATTTTACAAATATACATATTATTACAAAGAGAAGCCTCTAGACTCATTTCCTACCACGTACGTGAAGGACCTGCACGGGATATTTGACGCTATCATTCTAAAATACCAACACTCCAATGGACGGAGAAGTCTTTTCTTAAGGCCGAGAAACCGCCCTCGCCTCTATAACCGGTTGCAAAACGGTTTCGGACTGACGGGATTTTCTCCCCGGATAACTCAAGGAGTAGGCAATCCCCGTTCCCGCTGACGGCTTGCGCCCGCATGGGCTCGTAGCCATGGAAACGTTTTCCGTTGCCTCCCCCGAGATCCGAGGTACCAGCATGCCAGCCGATTGCCACGCGCCCGGAACTACAGCTGCATTAACGACGCTTTGAAAAGTAAATTGGAAGTTGAGTGTCGATTGAGATGTTTCCCTCGTATTCAAAACTCCGAGGCCGAGAATGTTTTAAAATTTGTTCTTCTCTATACAGTCGTGGAGAGTTCGTTAAAGATTGAAGAGAAGTCCTTGCCCGATTCTATCCTCCTTTACATCATATTCGGTACTTTTCAGTTTGCTCTAGCCGTTGAAACATTAATCTACCTGCAAGTAATTATTTTGTATGCCGACGCTAACCACTTTGAATGTACGGGATGTCACTCCTAAAATTAGTCCGTCTCCAAGTGTACGAAAATCACTTACATACTGAATAGCGCTATAATACGCCCGTAAGAAATGTGCGCTTGCAAGGTCAGTTTTACCACTTATATGCTCAGGCAGGTTTCTTTACTTTCTTACGCAAGCAGACTCCACTCCAACTCATTAAATGTTACTGAGCTGGAAAGATTTTAAGTAATGAGCACGTACGTAAGCACCCATATACTCACACCTACACACACCAACAAATGTTATACAGCCACAAATAATTTGCGTGATAGCAAACTAATGTTTTTGATTCAATGTTATAGAGCCTTTTGATAAAAGGGACAGTGGGACAAGTCCATAGTGAAATCATTTTTTACGTGCGGCGAAAAATACACTGAAGACAGGAGAACAAATCAAGGCTTTCAAAAGCGAAGAATAATTTNTCATTTTTTACGTGCGGCGAAAAATACACTGAAGACAGGAGAACAAATCAAGGCTTTCAAAAGCGAAGAATAATTTCTGACTTGCTGGCAAGAAAGCCGGTGAACATCGGTTTTGGTATACGTGCTTTACACAATAAAAAATAATTGCGTTTNGTGACTTGCTGGCAAGAAAGCCGGTGAACATCGGTTTTGGTATACGTGCTTTACACAATAAAAAATAATTGCGTTTTACGTAACTCTTAATTAAGTTTATACTAACGGTACTCTATTTATGCTGTTGCTAAGGAAACAGGTACGATGTTTTATTTAAAATAAAAGTTATATTTTTGTAAAAAGCTACAATATTTAATTGTGACGTTTTTTGTTAATGTTTGAATAATCCACGTCATATGTTCCACATACTGTGTAAATTACTTATTCAAATTAAACCTGCTTTGATAAATGTAATATATTTTTTGGCGTCAGACCACTTGCTTTTAACAAATTAACTGTGTTTCAGACATAAGACTGTCACTGGCATGAAGTTATGGATACCGTGTTTATTTATATACATTCATTCACACACACACACACACACATACCCACTAGCAGAATCATCCGTTTTTACTGTCAAGGATAGAGTCAGTCTCCCATAACGTTTCATTAAAGTAATTTCCTTTTATATCTCTTTTTCATTTTATTATTCCCTGTCCCATTACACTCGTTTTATACACCGTTAAACTTAGATGAGATAATTATTCTTGATAACAGCTTATTTTCAATAAACTCTCCCTCGACTCATTGCGGAAACACGTAATCCCCGAGGAAAATCACGTGAAATAAGATAACGAATAATTTGATACGACAGCAAAAAATTTTTACTTTTTTAAATAAATAAAAATTGGACGTGCTTTTAAATAATAAAAAAGGGCCACAATAATAATTTAATTTTTATTGTTTGTCTTCTAATATGTGGTTACTTTTTCTTTACATCGGCTAACGTTATAAAAGTGAAATTTTCAAAATGGTTCCTAGTTAGCAAAATAGCAGAAAAATGCTCCACTGGAAATCAATGTCACCTTGATAATCGTCGTAAATTCGGAATTCACTGATGTGATTACAACTTATGCTAAATTCAAATAAACTGCCCTAATACTGGTCAGTGGTTACCAGTTCGTAATATTTATTTGCCATTCGATATCTTATTTATAAATTGCATTATGTTACCATTATTCCTCTGAATTATATTGCTTATTCAAGTTTCATATGCAATCTGTTTACGGTATTAAAATAAAATTGTATATTACGAGGCTAGGATATTCGGGGTTTTGCAAATTCTAGTCTTTCACGGTTTTAGAAAATTATTAAATTTAACAAAATATTTACGATATACAATATGAATGGGAATGATAAGAAATATGAGAGAAAACCCCATAAAGAAATTATTGTTATTACATTACAGAGAAAACATGTTATACAATTATTGAAGACCCTGATTTTAGTAAAATCCGACACTGTTGAAGGCGCACTTATGTTTAGTAAAACAAGTAGCACATTTATCGTTAATTTTATTATTCAGTGGCTTTTGGGCATGAAAAAATTGTCTCTTATGAATTATAAATATGATTTGGGGACCTATTGATCGCTGTGAGGTGTACAAACTACACATTAAAATTCGTTTTATACACCGTTAAACTTAGATGAGATAATTATTCTTGATAACAGCTTATTTTCAATAAACTCTCCCTCGACTCATTGCGGAAACACGTAATCCCCGAGGAAAATCACGTGAAATAAGATAACGAATAATTTGATACGACAGCAAAAAATTTTTACTTTTTTAAATAAATAAAAATTGGACGTGCTTTTAAATAATAAAAAAGGGCCACAATAATAATTTAATTTTTATTGTTTGTCTTCTAATATGTGGTTACTTTTTCTTTACATCGGCTAACGTTATAAAAGTGAAATTTTCAAAATGGTTCCTAGTTAGCAAAATAGCAGAAAAATGCTCCACTGGAAATCAATGTCACCTTGATAATNGAAATTTTCAAAATGGTTCCTAGTTAGCAAAATAGCAGAAAAATGCTCCACTGGAAATCAATGTCACCTTGATAATAGTCGTAAATTCGGAATTCACTGATGTGATTACAACTTATGCTAAATTCAAATAAACTGCCCTAATACTGGTCAGTGGTTACCAGTTCGTAATATTTATTTGCCATTCGATATCTTATTTATAAATTGCATTATGTTACCATTATTCCTGTGAATTATATTGCATATTCAAGTTTCATATGCAATCTGTTTACGGTATTAAAATAAAATTGTATATTACGAGGCTAGGATATTCGGGGTTTTGCAATTTCTAGTCTTTCACGGTTTTAGAAAATTATTAAATTTAACAAAATATTTACGATATACAATATGAATGGGAATGATAAGAAATATGAGAGAAAACCCCATAAAGAAATTATTGTTATTACATTACAGAGAAAACATGTTATACAATTATTGAAGACCCTGATTTTAGTAAAATCCGACACTGTTGAAGGCGCACTTATGTTTAGTAAAACAAGTAGCACATTTATCGTTAAGTTTATTATTCAGTGGCTTTTGGGCATGAAAACATTGTCTCTTATGAATTATAAATATGATTTGGGGACCTATTGATCGCTGTGAGGTGTACAAACTACACATTAAAANCATTGTCTCTTATGAATTATAAATATGATTTGGGGACCTATTGATCGCTGTGAGGTGTACAAACTACACATTAAAAATCGCTCTGGACAGTGAATGCAACAAAATTATGCCGTGCTTTTTGATATGCCTAAATGGTAAAAATTATTTACATATATAAGAAGTATAAAATAGAGAGATTTAGGAACATCGGGATCCAGGATCGGAGTCGGAGCTGTTCTTGCTGTCATTTGGACCACCGGCTACCATCTTGTCCACCATGCTAGATGTATGTGACTTTGACCTTGACCCTGGTTACCTTTAACCTTAAAAATACAAAATATAAAAAATTAATAAATACATTTTTTTTAAATTTATTAAAAATGATTAATAATTTATTACTAACTGTGTTAAAAAACCTATAAAATTAACATTTATTTTGTTTGTGTTCAGAGGGAACGGGGACTGCCATATTGTTACATCCCCCGACCTCCATGTTAACTGACGGTGACCTTGACCTCAAACCTTTAACTGTGGATGATCTTGGAACTAAAAATTAGCTTAATGATTTGAGCTCCGATCCCAGATCGCGATGTCCCAAACTTATCCATTTTTTACTACTTACATTATATGTTACTTCAATACGTGCTGTAAGTTTTAATAAATATTGTTATAATAATTGTGGTAAAAGAAACATTTTAAGTAATATCTAAGCCTCTTAATTTTTTGCATGGAGCTTCGTTTATAATGAATGTGCCTTAAACACAAACATTTATTGCATGAGGACTAACCAAATTCTTGAATGTTATATAACTTCCTGACGTATGTTTCCCATGTGCTTCTTATAAATAACGTTAGGAAAAATTATTGTTACTACAAAATCTAGAAAAAAAAATCCTTATTCCGTTTGTTTCATTGTATAGTGAACAAAATGGTATTTAGTATTTGAAAATATGCAAGCGATATCGTAAGTATTGAAATTGCACACAGCACAAATCACAAATAATTAACCATTTTTAATGTAAATTTACTGAACATTTAGTTTAGAAATACACATGAACTACAAAATAACACTTGCAGCACACAATAAATAAAAAAATATATACGTTCGCGTGGAAAATGTCTAAACTGTTGTTTGTTTCTTTACAGGTCCGAAATTGTGACGAGACGGTACAGAAAAACACTTGAAAAACAGTCATAATAAAGTTTTCCGAGTGAGTGTTTCAAGAAATATGTTACCCGATACTGAAAACAGTACACGTATGTAATGGATTACAAACATTATTCGAAATAAAAATGTTTTTATTAGTTTGAATTGTGTTTTAGTACAATGCCTTTGTTTTAAATTGTCAAATAAATATTTTACTTCCCTCCATTATTGATTTTATAACTGAGCTATAGCCAGTCATATTTAATTCCAAGCAAACTTTCTGTATATTATATTAAGCGATATATGAACGTAGCAAAGCACACTTGGTTTCTTCTGTAAAACTTAATTAGTAATTAACTTCAAAATTATTGTAAAATTGAATTTACAATATCAGAAAATCTGTTTTCATATCCTACTTTTATAGGGGTGATGTTTTATTTAATCTTGGCTCATTCAAGTCAACGACATTGCACCCTAACGCCACACATATTATTTTAACACCACCCTACCCAAACCCACAACGTACGACCATGTTCAAGAAGGTGGGTGGGAGGAAGTTAATAAAGCCGTTGAAAATTCTGAACATATTTAGATCGTTATTTTGAAAATCCTGTTCACTAAGGAAGTAGTAAAAAATTATAATAAAATAATATGGAAACATAATGATGACGAAAATATGATGCATATACAGTTGGCTGCTGGATCGTCACTAAACCATCCATCGAATTCTAAAGTACGAATCGAAGTCACACACTTAAGACGGAATCACGAGCGTCCCGTCACATCCGTCAGTCACCCATCCGTCAAGCAGTCAAATGATCTCCAATCAATCGCAGGAAACATTATTTTTCAACCCACCAATCCATCAAATATTTCTCAAACTTTAAGTTTCGACAGTCCGACGGATGGGCACCGCCTTCTGTCGACATTTCGTAGATGCGAACACGCATTTTGAAATAAAATGCAAGGCGGTGGATATGCGTTTCTATATTATTTGGTGGTAAATTCTGGAATTGCAAAATGTTAACAATAATTTAGTATACATTCTTACTACGTAAAATTTTTTTTTTTCCCCAAAATGTTTTTCTCTTGCAAAANTCCCCAAAATATTTTTCTCTTGCAAAAGTATTTCCTACCAAATTATACCTCCAACTAAAAAAATATCACTATGTTTAGTTGTCACACTGAAATTTTGTCGCGCAGAAGGATTGATGGACGACGGATTGTTTGTAAATCGCTTTCAACTGACGGTCGAAAAAATCAGACGGATGACTGACTGACTGACTGTGACCATCGCCGATGACGATAGCATGTGATGTGTGTTACTTATGTAAGACGGACGATCCAGGAAAACTGGGAAGGCTCTTTTTAAATGGTAAAGAACTTCAACGCAGTGAACTTTCGAATCTCTGGTTGGGGCTCTCGGGTCAAGCCTAAGCTTGTTCGCGCCGATCTACTGGTGGTCTCCGAAGGTCCCAAAATTATCCCGTTTCCTCGGGACGATAAACTTTGTGAGGACTGGTTGTTGGGGTGTGTGGCATGTCCCCCCCCCCCCCGCACTACATCCGGCTGTATGTTACTTGCCCGGTTTGTGCGAGTGAGACATGCGATGGAAGAAGACCAGTTTGGCAGAGTACGGCGTGCTGCGTGGAAGAGAAGATTGACTGCCCTCACCTGCTGATTAACAGCTCGCCTTCAAGGATTTTCCAAGGTATTCTTTCCTATTGAGATACGTGCCTAAGAAAGAATAGGAAGAGAAAGAGGGAATGAAGAAGAAGAAGAAGAAAAAACTTGAAAACTTTTAACTTTAAAGAAAATATCTAAATGAAGAATGAGAAGAAGTAAAGATGGTCAATATATTAACTGACTAAAAGAAGGATATGAGAATATATGATAATTAAAGAAGAATAATTTATAAGAAAAAAGAAGATGAAGAAGAACAATATTAAAAAACCTCGGATGGCCTTTGGCTAAGAGAGGTGAGGTGGTAATTAAAAAAATAATTTTGAGATACATGCCTATGGTAAGTCGGTTTATCTCTGGAAGTGCGTTAAATGCCTGATAATTCGTAAAGGATGCACGATTCCCACATTCAAATATCCGGGAGCGACCCTGCCGGCCATCGAACCTGGTTCCGCAAAGTGGGAGGAGAGTAGTCTAACCACTACACCACCGTGGCCCCGTGGCGTGAGGAGTTTACAATTGACTGATATGACTGCAGCGCTCTGACTAATCTGTAGTTATGAAGTGCATAATTTTTTATATTTTTTTTATGTATATGTAATTAAATAACGCGATAAGGTAATAAGCAATAGTTTATTTTGTTGCATATGTGGTTTAACAGCATTGAAATATCGCCCCAGTGGTGATTTGTGATAGGGCCTGTCTTTATCTACAATTGACAGCTCAAAAAAAGAACTGTTTGCATGAGGAGTTTGTTTAGTACTATTTCGTGANGCCTGTCTTTATCTACAATTGACAGCTCAAAAAAAGAACTGTTTGCATGAGGAGTTTGTTTAGTACTATTTCGTGAAAGGTGCTGCGTGCAACTTGTTCGAAATGATGTGACGAGATGCGTTCAGACCTGTAAATGTATAACACTTGAACAACAAAGGAACAGCAAAGCTATGTTCACGTCTTAAGTATTTGGCTTTTCCATTAAAAATATCAATAGGTATGACACCGCTGCCTTTNCAGCAAAGCTATGTTCACGTCTTAAGTATTTGGCTTTTCCATTAAAAATATCAATAGGTATGACACCGCTGCCTTTATAATTTCCGGATATAGAGAGTTCTAAGCTTGTAATTACCTTGACCGACGTCACAAGGAAAGGAAAGAAAGATGTCCCGTGTAGCTGAACCAAAGCGATACAGTTAAATCGCGCTAAATATCAGTTCCATAAAGGGATACCTTTTCACACGAAATTATAAATTCTAAATTTTATTTTCAAGATTAGCAAACTGAAACCAAATATTGAAGCGACCTTAAATACAAAGCATAATTTTGTGACGAGGAAACGTAAGAAGTTACCATTCCTGAGACACAATGCGATCGAACTCGTATGCGGGCCAAGGCTAACTGGGCTCGATCCCCAGCTGGTTCACTCTAGATTTTCTTAAGTGGGGATCGTACCGGACAATGCCGTTGATCGGCGGGTTTCCTCGGGGATCTCCAGTTTACCCCGCTCCTTCATTCCGGTACTGCTGCTAAATTCATCTCAATTCACCCTCATCGACTCTCAATACCTCGATGTTAGGAGGCGCCAAAATCTCTTCGCTCACTCACTCGTATGCGGGCCATACCCTGTGAAAAAATTGGAGGCATTTAATAATTCCTCTAAACGTACTTGAGATACATGAAATAATAAATGTATGCTATTGCAATGTCTCGTGTCCACCTGTGTTTTGCTGCATCCACAAAATACCCTAAACATCGTTACGTTGAAACACTTTCAATGATTCATTTAAAACATCCGTTGGCAGTAGGTTTGTTAGTACTGACCACTTTAGCCACGAGTTGTTCGACCTCGGTGGCATAGTTATTTGTCCACTGGCTTCACGTCGACTACCGGGTAAGTCATGAGTATTTGTTGTTTATTCTTATGGTTCCAACTCATATAAATATAGGCACGCTATAACAATACAAGTTANAAGTCATGAGTATTTGTTGTTTATTCTTATGGTTCCAACTCATATAAATATAGGCACGCTATAACAATACAAGTTACAGACATAACAATACAATTTCAGAATATATGAAAATATGTTTAAATGTCATGAAGTTCCACTCCGATCATTCAGATTTAAAATACATGTTTGGCAAAAAAAAATTTGCTGCAACCATTTTATTCTTTTTATTTCATTTTTATTGAAGTACGTGAATTCATGTTTGTTGACCTTTAATAGAAGAGCTACAATATTCACTCTCTGCAGCGTGTTGCCGTTGTCGCGGAAGAGAGGTGACAAGATTTGTATCGCCGTTATTCACCATTTGCTACATCAGGCGTTCGCTACTTGCTGTTGTGACGGTTACAGCCGACACATGCGTATAGGACTCCGTCTGTGTTTCCTTAGGAAGATGATCGTTTCCAAGGAATAGAGATGTGTTAAAGGGATCTGGTATTCTGGAGTTGTTCTTTTTCCGGCATCCACACAACAGTACAGTGACTAGTGTGAATTATCTTAGACAAATAGATTCAAGAGACATTATATGTTGTAAGACGTTTGCTATTAATGAACTTGTAGCTACTTCTAATTCTATTATTAGTATTTCACCATCTCCTGTATTGTATTCCCGGCGTAAGCTTAAGTTTGAGCTTGGTGATGCCATTTGGGTATTCCGAAATTTCGTTGGTACCAATGGTGATGTTCGTGTATTAGGTGTATTTGATGTGTCATCAAATGGTATCATAAAGCTTACTTGGGGCGTGCACAGTGAAAATATAGTAGTTACAAAACTATTATATATTTCCCTCTTTCTTGATACACAAAAATATAAATTCCCAATACAGGATTACAAAATCGATTGAAAATGTTTACTAAAATCCTATGACTTTAAATCCCCCACAAATATTTATTAATTCATACGTTTATATTTTCTTTATCCGAAATAATTAAAAATGGAGATAACATATATTTTAATATTTATGCAAAGTTTATTC
>NQII01003393.1:216755-268250 GCA_002778355.1 Clitarchus hookeri | reverse complement strand
TGTGACATCATTCATACATCACCTAGATCATGTACACACGTCTGGGTATTCCCTATGGGCAAAACATTTTGTTCCTAACACTATGCTTTCCGAGTGTTTCACTTCCTCTGTCTAGCAGTGTGCTAAGAAACTGCAGTATTCTACATGAGTATGGGTAGATGTGTCAGATGTGGACTTCTGCATAGTAAAATCACATCTCTTAACATCCAAAACTTTAGATCACATTTGTGAACTGTAATGTAAGTTTAGCTACAAAAAGCTGTATTCACAAAGATGTTATTATAATAAGTTTAATTACTATATTTTGAACATGCCTTTAAAATAGAACATGCTGGAAAAGCATCTGTGTTAGCAATAAAGCAATATTATAAAGAACATCTTAAATGTTCCGCAAGGGGCCTTACCTGAAAAATAGCTGCTTCTGAATGTACAACTGAATGGAACTTNAAGAACATCTTAAATGTTCCGCAAGGGGCCTTACCTGAAAAATAGCTGCTTCTGAATGTACAACTGAATGGAACTTAAGGTTTTCTCTGTGACACACAAGCATTAATTGTGAAGGGACTGTAGGGCATCAAAACGGAAAAGGTGCTGCAGGCAAGCTGGTGTTTATCATATGCTCAGCATGCGACTGCTTAAAGAATACTCTAGTAGGTATCATTGTTGCAGACAATTTTATCTAAATAAATTAAAACCAATTTTGGTGTTTTCTTAACTTTGAACTACATTTTCCCTTGTATAAAATTACAAATTTCTCAAAATATTTGCATATGAATGCAAAAACATTTTATACATATTTGGCAACCATTCACTTAATCACATCATTTTTACACAAGCAAATACATAAAAAAAAATTTATAGTTTTTAATTTATTTTCTTTCTACCAGCTAAAAAGTTGGCAAAGAATTTTAAATACAACCTTCAAGAAGTCCCTAGCAATAGAGATTATTTGTTTGAAATCACTGCCACTGCTGCCAGTGAAATGTACCATTTATGCTGAAATACAGCGGGAACACTTACTTAGCACCTTGAGGCGGAAGTTCTTCTCGGCGACGCCCACCTTGTTGGAGGCGAGGCAGGTGTACTTTCCGCCGGCTGTAACATTGACAGCTGTCAGCTCAAAGAGGTGCTCGTGTGTGCCTTGTGCGTCGCCGGCATCCAGAGAGTTGGAGTTGTCCTCGCCAGTGCCCACGATGCGGCCGTTGTGCAGCCATATTACCTCCGGTGCTGGAAAGCCGCTCACTCTGCAGGCCAGCCCCATGCTGCCTCCCTCCCGCACTCGCACCTCCTCTATGAAGTGCTCCTGCTTGATCACCGGTGCCTCTGGACAAATGTGGGTCACAACACCTTATTACTTTGCTACAAAGAACTGAGCTATATTAAATGTAACTAAATATAATTATGTTGAGCGATTTGGAGGCAGCTTAAGTGCTCTGTCTGCCAGAGGCATTGCAGAGGTTTGGTAGACAAAACATGATTAAAAAATGGTTCAATATTTTGTAGTGGTGTCTAAACACAAAAAGCATTTAAGAAATTTTTTGTGCCCAAAACCAGATTTTAAGTTCTCATTTCAATTCCAAGGATTATATTTTTGGGCGTGAAACTAGCGAAAACAGGTGTTTTCAGAATTAGTTTTAGCTGATAACTTTTTGTTGGACACGCATCGTAATTTTATCTTCATTAGCATAGCATAAAATACAGTAGTAACCACTTAGTCACGTTCAAGCAAGTTGCCGATAAAACAATTTCACTTGAGTCGAGTGCCTTGCACATAGAGGTGTTGTGGCAAGTGGCGAGGGATAAAAAGTCTGCCTTAGAGCTCTCACATTTTGAGACCTAGAATGTGCAACATAGCTGCAGGCAGGTGGAACCCTCAACAATGCCTTCAATGTCCACATGGGTGAAGTGAAATTAGGATGGAACAATGACAGGATGCAGGGGTGGGAGAAACGGGAGCATCCTGAAAAAGCTCGTTTGCTAACGGCATCAGGATTGTTTCCCACCTGTGAACGTTGATAGTGACCCTGTCTGGAATATAACATGGGTTGACTTGGTCGGAGGTCGTTGTGCCATCACACAGTCATTGTGGCCCCCACAATACATTAGGCAGCAGTAGTGTAGCATGCAGGTTAGGAAAATCAGGTACAACATATCCATTAACATTTCATACGTGACTAAAGAGATAATAATTGGCATATGAATTTATAGAGTATGCTTACCAAATATGCAATTGCCTGCCATACTTTAAGTCACCTCATCATATCTTAGAACCAGCAATAAGGAAGCTGTTACTTTGTACCTGTACCCTATATACTGAGGGAGGCCTCCATTTTTATACTATGAGACTCGCTCCTGTACACATTATGGACAACCTACTGCTGCTGTAAAGGGGTAATTTAAGGTAAATTCTTCATTTTTTGGAAGACCTGCACAAATATCTGTCTCTCTGCTACATTAAGTGCTGAAAATCGTGTGTTATGTATGTCTCTAATAAAGAGTGCAGTTATTCTATGAACTCTGTAGTCAACATCTGTACCATTCTGGAAGTTTTACATTGGTAAAATAATATTACTGCTTGTCTTCATGTATACAGGTTGTCTACCTAGTCGTATGGTGTATCAATGCTCGTAGCGCTGAAAATTAAGCACCACCGGTCATTGATTCACACAAATTGTTTGCATTTATGCACATTGACATATTGTGTAGTTTCTCCATTTAATTTTAAAAAAATATTGTAAGCCAAAATAATGTAAATCTCCAAAATACATACTAGCACAGATAAGAACTTTGTACTATCATAATTTTCATGGAAATTTGAATAGAGTAGTAATGTGAACAAAACTAAATTAATTTTTTGTAGCCTACTTTCTGAGGGAAATAAAAGCTTAGGAGATCACTTTTCTGTGTGTCCTCCCTTTCTATTTTTGAACGTGTGCACCGAATTTCACCAAACTTGGTACATACATTACTTAGTAAGGACACCAGACTTTTGTAGTTTTCAACCATGTTGGGCACTTACTTTCAAAATGGCAGCCATTTTAAAATTTGGGATGATATATCATCTCGGAAACCATTCAACTGATGTAAACCAAATTTTGTATGCCGACAGTGCAAGGTGTAAGCATTGAATTCAGAGGTGAATATTGGTGTTGGTCCACCATTTTGGAAGATGAAGCCCATGAAAAAATAAAGCTTTTACTTTAATCAAAAACTTTTAAACCAATTCTCACCCAGTTTGGCAGGTAATACGATGATAGGCCAAATAAAAGTAGTGATTGAACATGATTAGGTACTTATTTTCAAAAAGGCGACCGTACAAACATTTTAGGGTTTATTTTATATATCTACCATACCATTTAAATAATTTCAACCAAATTTTGTATACTGAAAGTATCTGTTACAAGCATCATTTACACCAACACATAACCACTTTTGTTGGCCATTTCGGAAAATAGCGCCATAAAATAAATAATGTTGTTCTGTCATATCTCCATAAAAAAATTTACTGATTCCTACCAATTTTCTTAAACAAGTAGTACTGATACTTAAAACATATCATTGAACATCNCAGATGATGTTCAATGATATGTTTTAAGTATGTCAGACACTTATTTTCAAAATGGCAGCCATATAGCCATTTTAGCATAGTCAAAATTATGTAATTAATTCCAACATAACTTTGTATACTGGCAGTAGATATTACAACTACCAACTCTATCTATATGGAGCATATTTGTCCACCACTATGCAAGATAGTGCCATGCAAATAAATAAAGTTTTTATGTCATCTCAGGAAACAATTTACCAATTCCTATCAAAATTTGCAAGCAAGTAGTACTTCAGCAGATGACTTAAAATTGCATGTTTTAAATATGTCATGACACTTATTTTAAAAATGTCGGACATTTAGTTATTTTAGCTTTAAACGCTATATCGTCGAAACCACGTAATCATCTCCAACTTATCATTATATGCTGGCAGTAGATACTACAACTATCAACTGTACCTACATGGAGCATATTCCGTCTGCCATTTTGTAAGATAGCATTATGTGAATAAATAAAGTTTTTATAACAAATCTCGGGAAANTTATGTGAATAAATAAAGTTTTTATAACAAATCTCGGGAAACAATTGACAGATTCCTACCAAATTTGGCAAACAAATTGTGCTGCAGCAGGCGGTGTAAACAGGTATGTTTTAAGTAGGTCAGGCACTTATTTTCAAAATGGTGTTTATATAAATATTTTAGCTAAGTATATTTTTATTAATGAAACAAATCCCAANTGCTGGCAGTAGATACTACAACTATCAACTGTACCTACATGGAGCATATTCCGTCTGCCATTTTGTAAGATAGCATCATGTGAATAAATAAAGTTTTTATAACAAATCTCGGGAAACAATTGACAGATTCCTACCAAATTTGGCAAACAAATTGTGCTGCAGCAGGCGGTGTAAACAGGTATGTTTTAAGTAGGTTAGGCACTTATTTTCAAAATGGTGTTTATATAAATATTTTAGCTAAGTATATTTTTATTAATGAAACAAATCCCAANCAGGCACTTATTTTCAAAATGGTGTTTATATAAATATTTTAGCTAAGTATATTTTTATTAATGAAACAAATCCCAACTTAACTTTGTGTGCTGGTAGTGCCTATTACAACATCAAATATGTCTGCAGAGCCTCATTTCTCTGCCATTTTGTAAGATAGCTCCACCAATAAAAAATGAAGTTTTTATCTCATATCTTGGGAAACAATCAACCCATTCTTACAAAATTTGGTGGAGATGTTGTGCTGTGGTAGGCCATATTAATATATGTATTTTTTAAGTATGACACATTTTCAGATTGGCTGCTATAATAAAATCATTTTAGTTTAGTGTGCTATATCTACAAAGCTAAGTAATCTATTTTAACTTAACTTTGTATTTGGCAGTATACAATTATCAAATGTACTACTACATTACTTTTTTGTCCTCCAGTTACGAAGATCGCCATATGAAAATTATGTAGGTTTAATACCATATTCAACCGATTCCCACCAAATGTTGTACTGGAATATTTAGACTAATTTTCACCAAATTGTGCACACCATAAATGCTACAGATGTCCCTATAAACTCTCATGATTTAAATGGGTCAGACAACAATGTCAAAATGGCAGCATCATAAATAATTTAGGTAAGTTTGCCATATATATTAAATGATTTAACCAAAATATGTGTATGTAGACGGTATACATTTGAAGCATCGTAAATAGCGTCTCTTTTTTTTTTGACAATTTTGTACGATAACATCAAATAAGTAAATTAAGTTTTTTATGGTATATCTGAGGGACCAAACAACTGATTTCCACCAAATTCTTCGCACAAGTAGCACTACAGTAGGCCATCTAAACTTACATGTTTTAAGTGGCTCAGTGATTTATTTTCAAAATGACAGCCCCCAAATATTTTTGGTTAGTAAACCCTATCATTCAAAACATTAGAATGATTAATTCCAAAGTTGATTCTCCAAATCCGACCTCCATAATGCAGTGCATTGCATGCTAGCTTATTATACAAGGTTTTCTGGGTTCAAGTCCTGGTTAAGGCACGTGTGTATTTATAATTATTTCACTACTTTTGCATACGTTTCTGGTTTTGTTTCTAATGTTATTGCTTTCAAAGAGAAGTCAAGTCCTACCTACCAACTCAGCTTTTAAGAACTTATTTAAAAGTTAATTGCACTTATGTTGAGGAAAGTAGGCTTATAAGTTATATCAGTAACTTCTTGTTTATATATTCACAATATGGCCAAAAGTCACAAGTCATTAATTACTGTTGGTTCTAAACGTGTTAGACACGTAATTAATACAACATTGGACTACTTTTTTTTTTTTTTTTGGGGCAGACAACTTGTAAACTAGGTGAAGCATCTCAGAGTTCCATTAATTTAATTATACTTTTACAATAACAATTTCACCAACGAAAATACAACTGAACAACTCAAGATACTGACATCCTTCACCCACAATCAATTCATGATACCTTTATCTTACTATGTGGTATAATCTTTCCACCACCTAGGTTTGTTGATAGGCCTTTTAGACCTGTTATGGCTTGGTGTAGTGTTACCTACTTCATCTACCCCTCCTTGTGAATTATTAGTTTCCTCTGCTTCCCTGTTACTGAAACCCCTAAACTTGCCTTAAGTCTTCCTCCTCATCATCACTACCTACCTCTACCACATTATGTCCTGATGACTGCTCACTTTCAGTACTTACTGGTATTTCTAAACCCTATAGAAGTTTCTCTGACCTTGTGACTACTTGCTGATATGGGGAAGGTACCAGAAACCACCGGTTTCTCCTATAGAAAACTCGTGTGGTGTCTACTACATATGATCTAAGCTCAGGTACTACCTGCTTTAGTTTACCATATGTTCTCAAGTCCGTGATTTATACTGGATTCCCCTCATTTGTGTCAGCAAGAGATTTTCCCTTATGCCTCGTGTTGTAATTCTCTGCCTGCTTTTTTCCTTTCCTGTTTTCGCTTTCCTGCACCATCATTTGATCAACTTGTTTCGACAATTCTGATGGTAGCAATGGAAGAATTGACCTTATTCTGCAGTTACTAAGGGGTTCAGCTGGGCTGAATCGATTATCAAGTGGGGTACTGCGATATGCTAGTAATGCAGAAGATAAATCCTTGTTCTTTTTTATTAATTGTTTTGCCACTTTAACAGCTGCTTCCACCCCTCCATTTGATTGATGATAATGTGGTGAAGAAGTCCCAACCGTAAAGTTATATTCCTCTGCAAATTTCTCAAATTGAGAGGAGAGGAATTGCGAACCACTACCTGCCCGCAACAGTCCTGAAAAACTGAACCGGACAAAAACCGCTTTTAGTTGTCGTATAACAACTTCATCTGACAAAGACATAATTGGTGAGATTTCAAAAAATCTGGAGTAACAGTCTGTAATGATGATGTACCATTTTCAATGTTTGAAAAATCCACCCCCCTACCTTTCCCTAAGGGCATGCAGGAAACTGTTCTTTTAGGTATGTTTATTTGGGATTTGTTCTTTCTTCCACCCTCTGCGGACAACTACGTATTACATTTTCTAATTGGGATGACAATCCTATCCACCAAACTGCCAGTTTGGCACTTTCCCTACACTTAACAGGCCCCTGGTGTCCTATGTGGATGAACTCTAAGCTCTTTAGCTGTAAACGGGGTGAGATGATGATCCTAGTCCCTTTCAACAAAAGACCTTCATCAAAGGAAATTTTGTCTGAATTGATAATACGGATGCAAGTTCTATGGAACCTCACTTTTGGGGGCCCAAGTGGCCAAAGAATACTCCTTCAATTTCCGACATGTAGAATCCTGTTCTGCCTTTATGAGAGAAAGACAATTATCTTTAATAGGATACGTCAACCGAATTTGATGCACAAATGCTTCTACTTCTTGAATTAGCTCTGAATTCCCATGTTTTGTAACCCCAGAAGAAGGATTTTGAGATAATGCATCTGCAGTAATCAACTCTTTCCCCGGAACATACTTTACTGCATAGTCATACATCATTAGCCTTATACGGAACCTTTGAAGGGGAGATAATTAATCCATGGGTTTTAACTGCAATACCTGTAGCAAGGGTTTGTGATCCGTTTCAAATATTACATGTAAACCTAGGATATACTGTTGAAATTGTTCAGCAGCCCAAGCTAAGGCGAAAGCGTCTTTCTCAATTTAGGAGTATCTCTTCTCTCTAGGTGTAAGTGTTCTTGAACCGTATGCAACAATTTGCCAAATCCTTTCCTTTTGCTGCATAATGCAGCACCCTAGACCAAATGAGCTAACATCCGCACTTACCAATATTTGCTGCTCTGGATAGAAAAATGCAAGAGCAGGTGTCTGTGAAAGCAGTCCTTTAATGTTTGCAAAGGCTCTAGCTTGGGCTGGCCCCCATGCAAATTCTGTATCATTTTTTTTTTGAGGAGAGAAAACAAGGGTTCCAATACATCTGATTTACCAGGAAGGAACTAAGTTGAGAAATTGACTAAGCCCAAAAACTGCTGAAGTTCACTTCTCGTAGGCTGAGGAAATTCCACTTATGCTTCAATTCTCTCTGGGTCCACTGATATACCTTCTGAGGTTAGTATGTAGCCCAAATACATGACAGATGTTACCCCAAAAACACTTTTAGTTTTTGCTGATAGTAATACCCTCAGTTTCTAGTCTGTGCAGAACTATCCTCAGTGCAGAATCAATCATGCTCCAAAATTGTAGATGCATAAACAAGAATATCATCCACATGAAATATAACCCCTGGAATGTTCTCCAGGACATGGGCAATTTTGTTCGAGACATACTCTGGTGCACATGAAATGCCAAATGGCAACCTCTTGAAATAATATCAGCCAAATGGTGTGATAAAAGTAAGCAGTCAATATTTGGCTCTCCTTGGCTAGCTCCATTTGATAGAAACCCAAATTGGCATCTAATTTCAAGAAATACTTTGCTCCTTTGAGCAGAGCTACCTTTGATTCAAGACTGGTAATAGGAAAGTGAGGTCTACAAACCTTGTTGTTTAACTCAGTATAGTCCCCACCTATACAAACTGCATTTCCTTTTGGAACCACCACAATGGGTGCAACCCATTCTATTAGTTCAATCACTGGCTCAATGATATCTAGCTGTATTAGCCTATCAAGTTATGCCTTTAGTTTGTTCGAAAGAGGTATAGTCACTGTCCTAGGGACTGACTGTACAAATGGTTTAGCACCCTCTTTGACTACAATTTTGACTGTGCCTTTTAAAGCATATTAAATTAAAGCATACAATACTAAGATTCTGCAAACACTTACTTCCCAATAGAGCAGTTTGTAGGCCTGAAATAATAAAAACTATGGATTGGGTTTGTTTACCTTTCGTTTACAAAACCAAATCTAGAAACCCCACCACATTGAGACGGTAGCCATCAGGACCAGAAATAGCTTCTTCTATCTTTTTTGCAACCAGTAACATCTGTTCTGGCACAACTGAAGTAGGGACACAACTAACATCTGCGCCAGTGTTAATTAGAAAGTTCACTGACTTTCCAAATTCAACCATTTTAACTGTTGTGGCCATCTTATCTTTTTAGAGTGCATTTAACCACAATCCCCCTATAAATATGTCCTCCCTTGGACCATATTCATTCTGTCTATTCTGGCCATTCTCAGACACATTAAAAACCTTACCTTGGTCTGATCTTCCTTTAGTTTTACACACAGAAGCAAAGCCCAATGCCAGAGCTTACCACAACTGAAGCACTTAGCTTTATGAACTGGACACTTTACCCTCTCATGGGTGTGTAACCCACAAAACTGGCATCGGCTGTCTTCTGCCCGAGTAGATGAGACTTGTGGAGGCGACACTCTTTGTTGTGGGGAAAAACTGCGTCAAAACTAACCTTGTTGCTGCGAAGTAACTTGTGGAGATGAACGCCTCCCCATATCCCACCGTTGCCACCATGTTAAGTTATCAGACACCAGGTACATGGTACATACAACTAGCTGCCATTGTTACGAGGGAGTGTCTGCCACTCCGGTCAGGGTTGCCAACCCTGTCCTAACGGTACAACCTTCTACTGATATAGCATAGGTGATGAAGTTATGTTATACAGTTTCATAGGGCTATATGTAATGCTGAAAGAAACTGTAATGCAACAGTATTTTGCTGTATGTTTATGCACTTGAGCTCCATACACACTTCTGCAGCTCCAGATTAGGGATGGGTGGGTGATTCAAAGTCATCTCACTGCACTGCTCTGAGAGTCATTCCCCACTGGCTGTTTTTACAGCATTAACCCTTAGTGATTGCTCCCCCCTCCCCCCTGATTTCCTGTACAGAGCTGATAATATTTGTTTTCATTCTTCCTGTGACATTGTGAACAGTTGAAGTTTTATAAATTTGTCAAGATATTCAAATGGGCTCAAGTCAGAATGTTGAGCAAGTCATTTAAGCATTCTCACCTGACTGTCTTCAAGTCATGACACAAACTGACCTTTATTTATTGACAGGAGGATTATTGTGCTGCTACAGGAGGTCCTATTCTGTGCTTTTGCCACAATGTGGGAAGCATGTCACTGTACAAAATGTTTTGGTATGTGCAAGAGTTCATTGATCCACTGATTAAAACTAATGGCCCAAGCTCAATCCAAGAAAAATAGCCCAAGGCCATTACACTACTATATCAAATTTCACTATCGACACAACACACTGCTCACCAGGCATCCGCCAGGTCCACACATGTCCATCCTAGTGCCAGGTCGTGTACTTTGACTCATCACTCCGTGAGACATTCTTCCACTGATCCACAGCTCAATTGTGGTGTTATCTGCTGAACTGCAAACAACTTTTGTCACTGGTGCAAGTGATCAGTGACTCCTTGGCAGTGGTGCATCCATGAAAACCAAGTGCTATCGTCTCCCAATGAAGAGTCATGTCAGTGACATTTGTACCTGACCTGTGACGAAAGTCCTCTGCAATCACTGACATGGCTACCTGATGATAGGTTGCACAGCATGCTTTAGAGCAAGGGTGCTCAACCTTTTTAACAGTCGGGCCAAACGAACGATTCAGACATTTTTGGCGGGCCACTGACGGTTGTTATTTAAGTTATTTTTAAGACTTGTGCAAGAAAAAACCCAATATTAAGAAATGAAATTGTTGTTTATTAAAATAATAAAACAATACACTTTTGCTTCTTCATTCTAATGTTATGTATCTTAAATCAAAATCGAACTAAATAAAAACTAAGGTTAATACAATTAATGTGATTTCTGACATTGCTTCTGTTGTAATAATTTTCTTATATTAGGCGTCAAATCAGATGTTGAAAGTAACAACAAGTCACTAATATGTTGCTCTGTTAGTGATGTGCGGTATTTATTTTTAACATAATTAAGGTTTGAGAAAACCTTTTCACAGACATATGTTGATCCAAAACTACTTAAGAATTGTAAGGCCAGGTCTGTTATGATAGGAAAATCTTCTGTTGGTACCAATTTCCAGAAATTTGCAAAATCTTCTGAAGAATTTTGTGGTTTTGAGGATACTTTTTCGGCAAAAAGGTTTTTTAGCGCAAAATGACTTTGCAGTTCAGTGAGTTCTAACTGAACATTGGCAGGATAAGTAATTATTTCAGTCAAACTGATTATGAAGGGATTCACAAAAATTTGTATATTTTGTTTTTTACTCTCAAAGTCTTGAAATCTTCTCTCAAACGATTGTAATAAGGAGCTAATTTTAGATTCGTATTTAGAACAATTGATGGTGTCAATATTGAGTTTCTCTTTCAAATCTTTAAGTGTGGGAAAATGGTCAATATTTTCTGTGCTTAAGTTAATTAAAAACAGATTTAATTTAGCTTTAAATCCGCTTATCAAACTAAACATAGTCGGAAATGAACAATCTTTGCCTTGTAATTTGAGATTCAAAATATTGAGATAATTCGTAACGTCAACAAGAAATGCAAGATCACTCAACCAAGATGTATTCTTCAGTAAATCAGTTTCCAAAGGTAACACCCCTTTTTCCTCCAAAAATTCCACGACCTGCTCTCTCAAGTTGAAAAATGTTTTTAACATGTTGCCCCTTGAAAGCCATCGCACAGCGCAGTACAGTTGAAGCTCTCCATATTCACTGATTTCTTCTTCAAATAAAACTCTGAATTCACGTCTATTAAGAGCTTTTGCACGTATGTAATTTATGCAACGTACCACTGGATCCATAATATCATCCAATTTCATGTCCTTTGCACACAAAGCTTCCTGGTGGATAATGCAATGATACGAAAATAGTGTGCGACCCAAGAAATTCTGCAACAAAGCTACGCAACCTTTGTTTTTCCCGATCATTGCAGGTGCTCCATCAGTGCAAATACATATCATTTTGTCCCATGATAAGCCCTTTTTCTCAATACATTCCCTAATTTTCAATAAAATGTCTTTTCCTTGGGTTGTAGTTTCTAGCTGACAGAGTTCAAGTAAATCTTGCAATATATTCCAATGTTTATCAATACACCGCACAAAAATAGCCAACTGAGACCTACTCGTTAAATCGCAAGTTTCATCTAACGCCAATGAAAAGTATTTGCACTTTGTTACGATTTCTTGAATCTGACTGCTGATATCAACTGCCATCTCCTCCACCCTTCTCGTAACAGTGTGTCGTGAGAGTGAGACACTGTCGGCTTTAGCTTTGACGTTTTTATCATTACAGTTTTGTGCAAAGATTGTCAAAGCCTCTTTAATAATTTCTCCATCAGTAAAACATTTCTTCTTTTTCGCTAAAAGCAAAGAAATCTCGTAAGATGTTTTGACCATGGATTCAAGCTCGTCGTGCCTTTCAACGAAAATATTCTGTTGGTTGAATAGTTCCTTTTTCTTTTTCTTTAAAAAATCTTCTCTGATAGCACTACCAACAGGGTACTCTTTTTCAAAATTATTATGATTTTGCTTATAATGCCTTTCTAGGTTATATTTTTTTGCAACAGCTACTGTAGCGGAGCAAAGTAAACACATGGGTTTATGCGCCTTGCTTTCAATAAAACAATATTTATTTTCCCATTCATCATGAAAAACACGGTAGGTCTCGGTCGATTTCGACGTACTTGGTTTGCTGTGAGACATACTGAAACAAACAACATTTGTTTATTTTCCTTTCTGAATAGGTACCTAATATGAATATCTACTTAAATTAGCTCATAATGAATAACATACCTTTGAACACCAATGTCTTCACTTATTTAAACAAAAACGATCAAATGTTTGATTCAGTTCTTCATCAACAAAATCACAACTTAAAAACATTATGTACTGTAAGCAGTGACGCGCGCTCTCGATTGTTTTTCGAAACACAGTGCGGGAACAGGTGAGCGCGAGGAAGCGCGGGCGGGAGGCTCAAAACAATACTTCGCTCCCGAGCTTACGCACACAAAAACAATGTACACGTGCATCTACACTCGCACTAAGACCAACCCGCCTTTGTTAGATAAAACGTCTTCCTAATCCTATACTACCACGTGCAAAACACTTTTTCAACTTGGCGGGAATTTTCTGAATTGCTTGCGCGGGCCATTCAAAATTCGTCCGCGGGCCACGATGTGGCCCGCGGGCATAGGGTTGAGCAGCCCTGCTTCAGAGTTTGCCTACAATATCGATGCTTGGAGCCAGTGCCTCTATAATGTTTCCATTTGCCAGTGACGTAGCTGACAGTGGACTGAGACACATACAACTGCTGATAAATCTGTCTGATGAAATGCCTGATTTAATGGGTCCCTACAATAGTTTCCCCTTATTTTCAAATGCACACAAATATCTCCATTGACTTATTATGATAGCAAACATGTGCATGGCATTCAAGCATTAGTGTGTTTGCTTATATGGTGTGCTACTGGGCTAGTACGCTGGGAGCAAATGGTGATTTTTAGAACTGTAGTACATGTATGTGGTTTTTGAATGGATGTCTAGTGATTTGTCACACTATTTTGAAGGCTTGTCCTAATTTTAAGGATAAAAATGGCACGTAGATGTAACAGCTTTAGAACTTTTGTAGCATGCATTGATGCAATGAGAGTGTGTGCATTCAGAATATTTTCCTTACAAGTTAGTCAGCTGCATTAGCTGAATTGCATCTTTTAAGGGAGAACAGCATAAATTAACTTGTAAAAAATAACATATTATCATAGTATAGGGAAAATACAGTATAAAAAAGTGGTGAATGAAATATAGAATCCGCTACGAGAGCAGGGAAATATGTAGAATTGGTCAGTGACAGAATTTAAGAGACCCTGCAATGACTCCAGGATACACAGAAGTTATTGATGACCACGTATTTGCACTATTTACGTATCCCTAAAATGTACCTATTTCTGAAATGAGAGATAGCTCAACACTAGACAAGTTGTTTAGAAGACAAGGTATTGTTTACAAGATCTTTAGAAGAAGGAAAGTTGCCACAGAGCTGGAAGGAGGCACTGGGGGTTCTGGCATACAACAAGCAAGGGGAAGAAAAGAAAAATCCTAGTGTTACAGGCCTGTTAGTCTCACATAGAGTAGAGGAAAGGTAATGGACAGGCTCGTAGTACAGTAGGTGGTAGAGGTTATGAATGAAAAGACCTGGCTGCGGGAGTACCAACATGGTTTTAGGCCAGGTTACTCATGTGAGAGACAACTGGCTGGATTGCTTTGCAGGTAGTTGATGAGGGGAAGCAGGTGGAACCCTGCTTCATAGACTATGATAAAGCCTTTTTTTAGGTGCCCCACAGGATTTTGATGCAAAAAGTGGATGAGCTACTGGATGATAAGTGGGTAGTGAACTTCCTGAGGGTGAGAAAACAGAGGATGAAAGTGGGAGAGTCCTTGCTGGAAGAGGGTGGGGTTTTGGGCCCCATGATGTTCACCATCATTGTTAATGACCTGGAGATAATGGATGGCAAAGTGAGGCTGTTTGCGGATGATGGTGTACTGTATGCAGAAGGGGGTGGGGGAAGTAAGTTGCAGGAGAACACACAACAAATAAGGAGGTGGACAGAAAGGAATGAATGTAAGATTAATGTTTGGTTCACTAGGAAGAGTGGAAGTATGGAGGCACTAAAAGAATGGTAAGGGCAGGAGATAGGAGAAGCTTCACACTATAAGTACCTAGGGGTGGTGATTCTGAGTGATCTTAGGTGGAAAAAGCACGTAGGAGAGTGGTATCAAATGGGAAGAAGGCTTTTGGAAATGTTCTTTGAGTGGGTTAGTGGGGAGGTGAAGAAGAAGGCTATTTGATTATGCCAATAATAGCATATCCAGCTTCCATATGTGGAAGAGGAGTTATGGAAGCTGGAGAAGATGCAAAGAAGGTTACTGAGGTGGGTTAAGGGTAAATGAGTAAGGAAGAGGTGAGTATGAAAGGAATTGTAGGCCATCCTTAATGATGGAAGAGTTGGGGTAGAGCTTTCCAAAGGACTGGCAAAGAGTGGAGAGTTTGGTCAGAATGTGCAGGGTAGTGGGATGATGGGGAAGTTAAGTGGGCATTTAACAAAGGGGCTGTAACTGGGAGAGGTACAAACATTAGAAAGTTTCAGAGGTTATGGAGGTGGACGGAAAGGGGAAGGCAGTCCATGCTGGTGAGAACTTTGAGCGAGAGGAATGGGTTGCAGGAGGAGTTGATGATATTGAATGGTGTTAGCAATTTAGGAAGGGTCTGGAGAGTAAAAAGGGATGAGGGGAGGAAGCACTTGCCACCGGGCAATAGCCGGTAAGTGTTCCACTGTGTATTACTTACCCAAAACTGTTATGTTGAAGAGTTTTGTCTGCGAACCTGCTGCATTGGTCCCCATGCACCTGTAGATACCTTCATCGTATTTCTCTGTCGTGGACAGTTCCAAGATCCTCTTATCATCCGACACAATCACATCCTGGTCTTCACTGCAAAAATACACACACTTGCCATTGTTAGTTCTGTTAGTTACAGCATGACAAATGCAACTTTTTATTATATTTCTTCAAATGTCTTAACAAATTTTATCATACTTTTGCAGAGAAATTCTAAGCCTGTGATAGTAACTACTGTTTTAATTAATGCTAGTCTCTCTTAAGTAGTAGTGAGACTGCACACTGGTTTCTCATTTAAGCACTTTTTTTCAAGAGGACACCAGAATTACTTTCTGGTCTACATTATTAGTTAAACTTTCTTTCTAAAAACAGTTTTTCTATAGATTTTAACAGTAATGTGAGAAAATTACAATTCGAATGCTGGAAAATGTAATTTTTTGTTATTGGACTTGTCCTTTGTCTTGAACTGGCAGTGTTAAAATAGTAGATGCTGTAAGATGGAGTGGTGCACAGTGACGTATTTGTATTATAGAGATTACAAAAATGCTTAAGACAAGTAGCGCCCCTTGACGTGAACCAGGCGTTCACTGTTCCCTTTGTGCCCACTGTAGCTGCCGCAGTAGTGTCCTCCACTCCGGATGCACCATACCAGCGCACATGTGTACAAGAATGATAGTGTGTTCAGTGTATATCAAGTGTATTTGTCCATGTGTGATAGAGCACCGTGTCATTAATTATTCATTTTACCAATTTAATCATTATTATTTACCAATATAGTTTTCACCAGTATAGTTATTTAGAGTTATGTGTATTTATTCAGTATTGATGTATACCATAATTATCGTGTGTCAAAACAATCATCACATACATAGCCAGCCAGGGACATGTGACATTTTCAAGTTGGCAATGCAGTGGCTGCTACGAGTCAATACTTACATTTAATATTAATATAATGATGTTATATTATGTAAGTACAAGGGTAATTGTGTTTTATTATGTAAATTGTGTTTAATTATGTTTATATAAGGTATATCATGTTTACATCCCATTAGCATTTAAGTCACATTTGTTTCATCTCTCCACCGCCAGGTGTCGGCCGTGCTTAGGTGGCACGAGCCGATGCATTGCTCAGGACAGTAGGCAACATCACATCGGCGCGAGCGGACGTGGTAAGTCTCTCGTTTCACAAGAACCTCGGCACCAGCCTCTCAGGCTGCATCACTCAACAATCGCATCATCATATCATTCACGAAGCAACTAGTACTTTTATGTTAAATCTCACCGAGGAGAGAGCAGCGTCACGCGCCTTAAGTAATTATATTCCAGCAGTGTGTTTATACGACCACGCGGTCACCACGTGTTTCATCAAAGTGTTCAATAAAATAATTATATACCTAAAAAAAACTTGAGTGCTTTATTAATTTAGGCGTGCGCAGCGGCCAAACAGCTCGCAATTTCATAGTATTTGACGTTGTATTACTAGAGAACCCCTGGGCCGTCGGCCGAACGACCCAAATAATCTCACCAGCTCACCGTAGGGCTGTGGCGCCGGGCAATTTATAATCATCACATTACAACTCTGGTATACGATCGCGTCACCCTTATGGGAAAAGTAAACTAAATACTGGATGCTTCTAGAGTTTGTCAATTATGAATGTTGAATGGCCTTTGAATTTTGTGTTAATTTTCACCTTTTTTCATTTTGCAGCATTGTTACATTATTGGTAAATAGCTGTAATCTTTTATTTTGTTGGAAGTGCACATATATTTAGAGTTAATAACTATATTACAATTTTTTATTTTCAGCATAGCAACATGAGTAAAAGGTCATAGAAAATGAATACATATAACAATGTCACTTCCCAAACCTTTGTAAGTTACCGATTTCAAACATGAGGCACTGGCTAGGTAAGTTTATTCAGAACATTTCTTAATTAATTTATTAAGTTGCAGGTTATTAAAATAATTAATTTTAATTAGTTTATAAGGGTAGTCCTTAAGAGCCAGCACCAACACATTTAAATTTTACAGGGCAATAATTAAATTTAATTTTTTGTATTATGCGTATTTAAAGAAACTTAAGGAAATTGATCCTGGCATTGATCTCTGCACAACATCGAAATATCAAAGAAGTTGCAGCATTGGTGCACACCAACTGCACCCAAACAGAAGACAATCTCCCAACGGTAGGGATTAGCCATGGAATGTGCCACAAAATGTTGTCGGATGACCTGAACACGTCATGTGTTACACAGCAAGGTCTGCCACACTTCCTGATGCAAGACCAAAGTGATGATCGCATGACCAATTGTGGTGACTTGATTAGTAATGCTGATGACGATGGGGTGTTTCTATTATGATTCATAACAGGAAACCAAACATTCTGTTTTTGTACGATTCACCACTTGGAAATCGATATCATTGATACAACAGAGAAAACCACAAGACAGTTCAACTGGAAAGGTGATGCTTAACCTTTTCTTTGAATCATTGGGTACTGTTCGCATGGAATTAATTCCACAAAGAGCAACTGTACACAAGAACTTCTACCTGGAGATCCTTCATCATTCACGCAATGCAATTCATCATAAGCATTCTGAGCTGTGGCGTAGAAGAACTGGCTGCCGCTACACGACAATGCCCCTTCACATCGCTCTGTGCTTGTCCGGGAGGAACTGGCGAGGCAGCAGGTCACCACATTGCCACACCCCTCACACTCACCTCATCTTGCACCATGCAATTATAGCCACAAGAGAAGCCATACGAGGTCTTCCTGCCAGTATATTTCAGCAGTGTTTGCAATAGTTACACCTATGTTGGCAGATGTGCATAGCAGTTAACTGTGACTAATGTGAGGGATGATGTGCATCTGTGTAACGTGGTGCATGGCTTCCGGCACTTGGGGCACCAGTCCACAAACTTTCTTACTCTACTGCGTATCTCTCATACTTTCAGCTGCTTATGTTACTGCAACAATTACTTATATGAGGAGAATACTGAGTTCAATGATTCTTAATGGGATAAATCAGTTACATGCTAAACTAATCTAACTTGCATACAAAAATGGCACAAACATCCTTGATTGACCCAGGAATCAATCCTGAAACCATATAGTTTGAATCCTGTTTCAGTAATATGTAAATTTAAGTTCATTGGAAATAGTTTAACATTCTTTAGTCATCCAAGAACATTTTGTAAAAAAGAAAAAAAGAAGAAGAAGAAGAAAGAAGAAAAAAGTGCATTCCCTTGTATCTGGAAGATTGCATGTGTAAAAACTTTGCATTCAATTTAACTGAAGCATAATTTCCATTTTATTTATATTAAAATTTTTTATCAATAAATTATCAATATGTTTTTTAAAGAATTAGTATTATTATCTAAGTAAATAATTTATTTATACATCAGACACTGCCAGGAATTTCTCATGAGAGGAACTAATAAATGGAATAAAGTGTAGTTTGGGAAAAAAATTTAACTTTTCAGTGCAGTAATACATTTTGCAATATTAAGGCAGAAATTATTAGAATAGTATAATTTTAATATTATGTAATAACTGGCATTCATTTTAATGTAATTACATATTTTCCTTTTTGTATTACACTTTGACATTTTGTTAGAGATATTCACATTTCACAGTGAGTCATGGGGAGGTCATGGCCCAAGCCATCTCGTTTCTGGCTGTGACGCTGACAACAAGTTGGACAAATTAATTACCATTCCAATCGTGCTTACTTTAACTGCAAGTTACGCCCATCTCTTGACCACTGAATGTCGGGCTCAGGGATTCCGACTATTGGACACTGCAGGAGAATCGGTTCCCCTTCAACAACCTCGTGTACTTCATTGGCCAGACCATCAACATGTGGTGGAACTGCACAAGAAAAACATTAGCATGCTAGTTTCAATTACATTAACTGGTAATGTTTCATTGCATTAGTTGAATAGTGTTGTTAAACTTAAAAAACTATGTAATATTTTGTACTGTGTTGTATTAAAAGTGTACGCTCAAAATCTCGTACGATTACCAAGTAATTTCTGTGGCTTCTGGTAGAATTGGCATAAGTTGTGTGGTGTTTGGGGTTTGTTTCCTGCTGAAAGTTCTTAGAAAAGTTGGTTCAAAACGTGTCTTATTGATGGCTATCGCTTATACACTGAAGAGCCAAAAAAACTGGTATAGGCGTGCGTATGCAAATAACAGAGGTATGTAACCAATCAGAGTAACGCGATGCAGTCTGCAGCTAGATCGGTTACTGTTGCTACAATGGCAGGTTATCAAGATTTAAGTGAGTTTGAACGTGGTGTTATAGTCGGCGCACGAGAGATGGGACATAGCATCTCCGAGGTAGCGATAACATTTGGATGTTCGCGTACGACCATTTCACGAGTGTACCGTGAATATCGGGAATCCAGTAAAACATCACATCTTCGACATTGCAGCGGCCGGAAAAAGATTGTGAAAGAACAGGACAAACGACGACTAAAGGGAATCATTAAACGTGACAGACGTGCAACCCTTTCGCAGATTGGATTTGTGGACTGCCCTGCAGGATTCATGGTGTGAATTGCCTCCTGCATACCTTCAGACATTAGTCGAGTTCATGCCACGTCATCTTGCGGCACTTCTGCGTGCTCGGGGGCCCTACACTATATTAGACAGGTGTACCAGTTTTTTTGGCTCTTCAGTGTATATATCCTTTGGATTTGATGGTATTTTCCATTCGTGCAGAGTCAGCACTGTGGTAATATTGTGTTAATTATTTTATTTCATTTGTAACCACTCAGGCTCATATTTGATGTAGTAGCCATTTTTTTTTGCACTCAAACACTGATATGTTTGACTCTCATCACAACCATTAAATACTGCAGCTCACTTTGAAACTTAATGTGTTCTCTTTAATACGTCTAAATCAGTCATGTGCAAATTGTAGCCCACTGGCCATTTGCGGCCCACGAAAAATTTTATAAACAACAAACAGATTTAACCAAATGCAAGCATGGCAATCTAATTACTATTTATAATAATAATTTGTACTGTGGTTTTAGTTAATTTATGATACTGTTATTCTGTAAAAATTTTCAGATGTAATGATATTGTATAACAGTTGAAATATTTTTTTACGAATTTCATAGTAAAAAAATTGCATATATTACTTGGACTCAGAAAATACTCTTCCCAGTATAGGCATGGGACCAGTAAATGCATACCATAAACAATTGTCCCAGAACACTAGTACCCGAGAC
Organism: Clitarchus hookeri; assembly: GCA_002778355.1. Lineage (NCBI taxonomy): Eukaryota > Metazoa > Arthropoda > Insecta > Phasmatodea > Phasmatidae > Clitarchus > Clitarchus hookeri. The sequence continues at coordinate 247,652 of NQII01003393.1, read as the reverse complement.
CTAGTATCTCACTCAACAACAAAAATTAATAGTGTGGCCTGCAGCACAAATTTGAAATCTGGATTTGGCTTCCACGTGAAAAAGTTTCCCCAATTTTGGCTGGTCTAAATGATTCGGTCATCAAAAGTATTGCGTATGTGATATTGGAGTGTAAACTTTAAGAAGTGTGACAATAAAATATTGAAGATCTGTATTAATTAAAGAAAAACATTTACAACTCTCTTGTGCCACTGATATGCTGCTGTCCAATACAAATTATAATGCTGAAAGCATTCACTGGAATGTAGTCCAAGTCTTGATACTGTACACGTCAGAGATAACACTGTTCTAAAGGCGAAATGACAGAGGCAGTAGCACTCATATGATACAATACATGACCATGTTCTGAAGCATTTTGCTAAGATACTGGTTAAAAAAGAGAGATAAACCACTTGTATACATGTGTTTGCTTAGTGATGGTTATAATAAACTTATTTATCCTTTCTCAACGGTGCATGGTTTGAGTTTTAATCTTAAGAGTGGTGAAGTAAGCTATTTGGCAGTAAAGCAGTGAAGCAGTGCCTGCAGAGCAGGCCAGTTATGCTCCAATGCCATACACTACCAGATTGTAAGAGACATTCGGCAGACTTTAAATCTCAGAGAACTGGAAAGACACTGAAACGCTGAAAAGCGACTGTGTGAACTCACCCATGACAGTGACGTGGGAGTCTTTGGTGAAGTGGCCAATCTTGTTGGTGGCAGCACAGTGGTAATGGCCCGAGTCGTGGGGTCGCACCCTGGGGATGGTCAGCACTTGGCCTTCAGCGGACAACACTGTCCCTGGTGCGGTGTGGATAGTCACTGGCACGTTATTTTTTCTCCATGACACCTGCCCGCCAACACCACAATATGTTACTAGTTTTACCTTTGAAGTTTAATGGCAATTGTGAGTTCATGTTATTGTGTTGGTATTATTGGACTGTGTCCATTGCTGACCATGAGGCTGAATATAAATCTCACACACAGAACTCAGAAAGACTTAAAAACCAAAATACCTTTTACAAAAAACAAAAAACCACAGACACATAATTACGAAAAGCTTGTTTTCTTGTCAATAGGAAATAAATATACAGGATGATTCACAGCACCCATATCACCCCTTTTTCGTGGCAACAACATGGCACCGGGGGTTCGCGAAAAAATTGTGATAACTATACCCTATATGAATTATTGATTGGTAGTAATTCCATTCCCCTGAACATACTGAAGGCAGGGATACAGGGGCTGCGCTTTGAAATTGCAAATGGAAACAGGGGTTGTATATGGTATTGTTGGATAGATCGTCTAACAGGAAATAACATTTACTAAGACAGTTGTTTTCTGATGTGCATAGTTTACGCACAATGAAACTGAACAAAAACTATTTTTATTCTTACTACAATCAAGTGGAAATCAACTAAACATGTTGTTTTTTTCAGGCATGCATACCTTGTTTACGTAAAATCAGAAGGACGTCAGTGTACTGTAAATACTGGTATGGTGTGAGAGAACTACTGTGAAATGGGAACTGGGAGCATTCATTCACACACATCACTCTTCATAAGTGTTCAATATGTCTACCACCCAGTATCAGATATGACTCTGCTCTCTTTCTTAAATTCGCGGTTGCTCGGCAGACTTCAGCACAGCTGAGAGATCCACATACTGCTCTGATTCTGTCTTTCATATCTTCCCTCGTTGTTGGACACATGCCGTAGACAATGTCTTTAATTCTCCTCCACAAAAAGAAGTAATTTGGGGACACATCTGGAGAATGTGGTGGCGAAGCTACAGGACCCATTCGTCTACTCCACCATCTGGGGAATAACATGTCAGCAACTAGCCGAGCTCTGCATGAAAAGTCAGCAGGACAGCCATCCTGTTGAAGCCACAGTGTTAATCTCAGAGCGAGAGGGACATCTTCGATCAGCTGATACAAAATATTCTCTAGGAAGTCTGCATACGCTGCAACATTCAAATGCCATTCAAATAAATATGGTCATATGACACGATGTTGGAGAATGCCACACCAAGTATTAAGGCTCCACACCTGCAGGTTATCCACTTTATGGAGCCAAGGCGGGCTGACTACATACCAGTAATGTTCATTATGTATGTTAACGTCACCATTACTCTCGAATGTGGCCGTGTCAGTTAACAAAATTCTGCAATGGAAAGCACTGCCCTTGCTCATGTACCAGTTACGGAAATCTATGTGCTTAGGAAAGTCATTATTCCCAAGTTCTTGGTGCAGCTGTACATGGTACGGATGTAAACGATTATCAGCGAGGATTCTCCACACACTACTTTGAGACAATTCTGAGTCGCGGGCAATCCTCTGTGTAGAATCATGAGGATTAACTACCATGGCAGCAAGTACATCAACAGCTCTCTTGCCTCTCACAGGTCGTCTGATGCAATGACATTTGTTGCGTGTCAGTAGCACTAACCCGGTTGTGCACACACAACATGCAAGTCTCTGGAAGACATTGTACGACTGATGGACGCGCTTTGGGTATCTCTCTGCGTACAAACGGGCAGCAGCTCTGCAGTTCCAACGACATTCTCCTAGTATCATCAATCATCATGTCAAATGCTTCTTTGTTTGTAAACGACATTCCATTCAGAAAGCAACACCACAGACAGTCAATGTCTGACACTGAAACAACTCACACAATTAATGGTTGCAATGTAAAACGAATGACTGTCTGAATGAACAACCTTTCAATTGTCAGTTAACTTGCATGCTGAGTCTGCAGTTCCTGTAAGTGGTAGATTGTGTATCTGCTTGCTGCGTAGTGCTGCATTATTCTCAGCTTTTGCTCGGAAACAGTCTAATACCTACTGCACGAGTCCATGCAGTAAGGCACACAGGTCACTGCTAGTATCAAAGCGAGTCTCACACTCCAACCGGCAATACCGTAATGGCACAAATTGTGTATCTGACGTGCATAGTTTACGCACAACCTATGATAATTGGATAAATTTGACTGTTATTAGATTGTTTACGAACAAACGCAGTGAATGAGGCAGCAGTAAGCAGATAATAAGCCATCTACCACTTACAGGATCTGCAGGTTTTGCATGCACGTTAACTGACAATTGAATGTTCCTTCATTCAGACAGTCATTCGTTTTACATTGCATGAATGACAGAATCAGAGCAGCACGTGGATCTCCGATCAGTGCTGAGGTCCGCCGAGCATCCGCGAATGTAAGACGGAGAGCAGAGTCATGTGTGATACAGAGTGGTCGACATTTAGAACAATTATGAAGAGTACTGTGCAAATGAGTGTTCCCAGTTCGCGATAGTTCTCTCACACCATACCGATATTAACAGTACACCCGACACCCTTTTGATTGTACGTACACTAGGTATGCTTGCCAGAAAAACAACATTTTTCATTGATTTCCTTTTGATTGTAGTAAGAAAACCACGATTACGATCAATTTTCATTGTGCATAAATTACACACGTCACAAACCATATGCTTAGATGATTTAATTTATTGCGCGTAAACTATGCATGTCAGAAAAAAGTGTCTTAGTAAATGTTGTTCCCTTTTAGATGATCTATCTAATGATACCTTATATGAACCACATTCCCATTTGCAATTTCAAAGCTCACCCCCCATACCCGTACCTCCGTTATGTTCGGAGAAATGGGATTACTACCAATTGTTGCTTCATATAGGGTATAGTTATCACACTTTTTTCGCGAACCCCAGGTGTCGTGTTGTTTCTTAGAAAAACAGGTGATACAGGATGAGTCATTAATGTATGCTAATCCGGCATGAATAGAATCCTTAGGACAAATAAATAGGGCGGTAGAGGCTCCGAAACGTTGCGATTAGAAATGTGTTATGCAACGATAAATTAGAAACCACTTGTGATTAAGCAACAAAAATTGGCATACATGCAAACGTTTACAAGGCAAGTTACCACACAAAACTGCGTTACAGAGAGTATACCCCTTCATACATTAAATAGGGGTTGGCACCCTCCAATTGCTTAGAACTTTGTAAACCTACGATTAAAGCAATTTGACATTGCACATTAGTAATCAGCATTAAAAAAGGAATAAAAAATGTCACCTTGGTAGTATCCGCTAATCCCTACAGTTTCCTGAGAAATTAAATGTTTAGTTGGAAAGTAGATTAATGGTTGCCTGGGAGGTAGGCAGCCAGTACTGCTGTTGTGCATTGCATGTGAACTGATACCCTGGCTAATGTCCATGACCTATGACAACAGGTTTATAAGATTGAGGACGGCTGAGTAGTTACTGCGGGCAAGTGCCCCATTGCATTGGTTCCTGTTGCCGTACCAATTGGCGATGAGGTTTCCTGCCTGCTAACATCGTGTTGGCAGTTTACACAAAACTTGTTCACAACGTGTGTGATGGAGTGACGTAATGAGGAACTGGCGGTCATGCATCTCACAAATGGTGAAATTATGTGTATTGCATTAGCTGTGCATCGTTAATACGCTGAAAAGTGTCCAGCCAGACATTTACCAGTTGCACGTGCATTCACTTCTGTTCATCGGTTTTTGGATGACGACCTGCCATTACTACATGAGGATGAACCACTGAATCTATGAGAAGACATGGTACATCATACACAATTGTGTACCAGTACACTTTAGTTGCACAGCAAGGCAGTGCATGGATGCGCTGTACTCAGCGTGATGGATTGGCCAAGGTGAGATGGCCATACGTGAGATGCATGTCTGTCAGTTCCTCATTATACTCTATACCATGTAAGTTGTCCAGATTCTAACAGGTCTGCGAAAGTAGCGCCACTGTTTACATCTGACTACGTATCCTTCCGCCATCAGCTGATCGGCCACATGGCAACGATGTTGTTTATTTTCATGCTGTCAGTATCAGCCTATCCCCTTTTCAATGTACTGTTCGTGGGACGTTTAGGTAAACTTGCTACTCAGAAATACGTAGCTGCCATTGTAGTAAAAGTAATGTGTACATAAATCATTAATCAGTAAATTGTTATGTTAAAGAGCAAAAATATAAATAATTAATTTAAAATTTAGTGACTACAAAAAAATGTAATGCTAAACAAATTTTAAGACTGACATCTGTCTAAAAAAATTAGTAGGTTTTAAAAGTAAAAATATAAAACCTTGCAAAAAATTGAATATTTGCTTACTCTTTTTTAATTTGTCCAAGACAGTGAATTTAAGATAACATTTGCGAAATGGTAGTTGTAGCTTTTATCACACGTTGGACACTATAGCTAATATATTCGAGTTGGAAATATGTGACGTGGAATAACGTTAGAATTGCTTAAAAACTATTCACGTGTGTCCCATTTTTTCGGAAACAAGGAAATGGCTTTTCGGAGAACAATATGGCGTATAATTTACGTAGACGAACGATTAATTACCTGCCGAATATAAGTTACTAGTATTCAAAATCACTGTACACAAAATATATGTTACTTTTAAAATTATGCAGAGCTCGCGAAAAATAAAACTATTGGTATCTGTTCGTAAGTATATTATATAAAGCAAACAAACGCTATTCTCTTCTGGGTTGTAATACTTCAAAAAAATCCTATAGATGGCGCACACAACATTTCAGCGCGTGGTCTGTGCTGCTTTGTTTTTCTCCAGAGGTAGCGTCTTTGTAAAGTTGACTGTTCTTCTATTACTGGCTCGGAATGACATGAATGCCAACCCCCATTTAATGTATGAAGAGGTGTACTCTCTGTAACGCCATTTTGTGTGGTAACCTGCCTTGAAAATGTTTGCCTGTATGCCAGTTTTGGTTATTTAATTGCAAGTGGTTTCCAATTTATCGTTACATAACACATTTCCAATTGCAACGTTTCAGGGTCCTACCACCCTCAAAAATCACTTTAGGCCCTATGTCGTTTACATGTTTCCCTATTTATTTGTCCTTAGGACAAATAAATAGGGGGGATATATATGGACACACATACATCTTTTACAACACCACAGATAGATAATTATAGAAAAAGCTGTTTCCTTGTCAATAGGAAACAATTATATATATGTAATATATACACACACACACACACACACACACACACACACGCGCGCGCGAGGGCTGATTTAGAAGTCATGGCAACTATTGTTTATTTCCCAAAATGTCCCAACACAGGAAACGTACTATGTACAGTTGAAAGAGTACATACGACGTGTATGTTTTAAAGGTGACACCACATGGGGTATGGATGCTGGTAATGTCCAGCAAGGAACAAAGACAAACATGGCTGCTTGAAATCACCATTTAATTGTTATATTCTCGTACAAACTGTATACACTTATGTGAACGGGTACGTACCGTACTTGTACGAGCTGTTTAACATCCTTCATAGTAGTCTCCGAGGTTGTTTACGGTTCGTTGCCAGTGATAAGGCAGATGGGAAATACCATTGGCTGCATGAAATCCATCAATGTGCGCCACCTCTAGTCAAAATGCTGTGATGATGTCTGCCTCATCGTTGGCAACGAACCGTGGACAACCTCGGAGACTACATTGAAGGATGTTAAACAGCTCGTACCCGTAGCATTGCTAGCCTCTCTCATGACATACACTTCAGACATTAAATTAACTTAGTTCTTTTAAAAGTAATTGAAAATCACACTAAAGTTTAAATACAAAATCAATATGTTCTCCATTCAAAAATAACTTGCGGTAGAGTCAGTGAATCTTCAAATCGGGTTTCCATGAGTGTAATTAAATAGGTAAGTCAGTTCCATGTTGAAATTCAGAAAAGTAAATGGCATCACGGAAGCATCCAAAAATAATTACATTAATTTTTGTCCTGTGTTCTTTGATAAGTTTTTAATGACTTACCTGTAATTTAAAAAAAAATGTCATGCTCTGGATAATTTTGAGCTCACTGATGCAGCTAGCACCCTCCATGATGCTGGGGATGTCTTCTCGCCATCTTCCGTATAAGGTTCACAGGCCTAGCATGCAGAAAATTACAGTCCAGCTGCATACACATGCAACGCGGTAGTACGTGTATTAATCTACTAAATTTTACTCGTGTACATCATCCAGAACAGGTTTTCTTCACTCCTTCAACCAAACAAGTCTTTGCTGCATCGTGACAGCCTGTTACATATGACGGACTCATGAAAAATTAAAATAGAATTAAATTAAAGCCTGCTAGGCCAAACCCACAGGGTCAGTGTACTGCCTGGCAAAAACCAAGGTGGCCAAACCTCTTCAAAATAACTTACTTAAAGACACATTAAAAAAACCCACCTATCACGAGAGAGCTAGCTCACAGATTCTGTAACACGTCATACATTGTCGTGGCAACTGTCAACAAACTCCATGTAGCTTATGACCTCTGGATGCAAAACAAATTATCCCTATAATCGGAATTACACACACTTAGAAATTAAACAGTATTAAAAAAATTATGCAGTGCAAGAATAAAATGTCCGTATTGTTGCCATAATAAAAAATAAAAAAATAGAAAAAATAAAATTATTTGAGATGTTACATTATGCATGAGAGAAGCCATTTGTTGGCAAGACCAATACTTGGTTTCATAAATAGCTGCTGTCAATAATATCATACACAACATATGTTGTTTATTTATTGGTTAAGAAGTTTATGCGAGCATTACATTGTGCCGCAACTAGAGCTTCACACAGTTGCAATATCTGTGATTAATTGTACCTGTAACTGAAGTAGTTAAAGAAGTCTTGTAATGAAGTAGAGACTGGGAGTACCTTTGGAGGCGGGTTGCCACCAGCAAGACATCTCAACACAAGTGGCGACCCCTCCACAACGCTCTCCTGGTGGTTGTGTTCAGGATTCTCGAAGTGCGGCGGCATCAGGACATCCAGTCTGAAGGACGCGTCCGTCTCCCCAGCCTGGTTCCTGACCACACATGTGTAGTTGCCACTGTCTGCTGGCACGGCCTCCCGGATCATCACTGTTCTGCCCTTGTCTTTGAAGCTGAAGTGGTCCGCACCATCCTCGCTGCTGGGTAACTGGTATAAGGCTCCTCCTTCCTGCGGAAATGTTATGACATCGCATGTGTGTCCAATAACCAGCTATTTGTAACAGAGTATGCAAATTATAAAGAGAGGAAAAAAAATGGTAGCAGGTTAAAAGAATTCTGTTTTGGGAGGAAGATCTTCATTTTTTGGCACAAAAGTTGAGTGACAAATATAAATGTGAAATGGTTATCATATTTGCTTGTGAATTTGAATGTCACTGGTAAGGGCATAAAAAGCATATTTCTTCTGTTGGGTTCCATCTTTAAGAGAGGGTTTTTTTCATCACGTCTACTAAGCTGCCACACCCACACCCATCAGAGTGTGAAGGATGCCTTGCTGGCAAGCTTTCATTTCAGATTTATTAAATTTTCTTATTTTGTGTAACACAATATAATTTTATTAATTCCTAAAGATTATTTACATTTGATATTTTGTAATTTTATTACACCTACAGTTGGCCCTAGGAAGTAGTCATTAATTTATTGCCACTGATCAAACATGACACACCTAAAAGAGCATTCTTTTACAAGTGAGTTACATTAATAAATTAGTTTCAAAAATATTTTAGTCTAAAAATTACAAATCCACCAAGGTGAACTGGGTTCGATTCCTGGCATGGTCACTCCCAGATTTTCGAACATGGGAATCGTGCTGGATAATGCTGCTGGTTGGCAGGTTTTTTCGGGGATCTTCTGTTTCCCCCGTTCTTGCATTCTGGTGCTGCTCCATAAATAGTTACCATTTACGTGAACAAGTCTGCATTTTGGGTGTAAAATTTGTTGTTCATATAAATTTTTACCATTCTTTCTTTTTGTCTTTATTTTCAGTTTTTCACAATCATCTTTCTCTGTTAGTGAATAAAGCACTTTTTTTTTTTTTTAATTTTGCTTAAGATGAGTTTGTATCATGATAAAGAGGAAATGCACATTTACAGATAAACTCCAAGAAAAATATCCATGCTTTTGTCCTGAAAGAGTTGGCGCTAAATTAATGTGAGTGTAAAATTTTTTTTTTATATTTGAGTTGTGGTTTTTCATGTCAGTACAAAATTTTTTGTCGAGAATTTAATTATCGTAAGGACGTTCATTCAATTTACTGAATTAAAATGTACCAAAATGTTACAAATGTTTGAAGCTTAAAAATTTTGAATAAAAGTTGAATGTTTATTTAATTTGTATTCACTTCATATTTGGTAAAAAAATATTCAAATTATTTAAAGCTTCAAAGTTGTTCATGAATGGTAGGCATTTTATTCAACACTGTTATCCGATGTGCTGAAATCTGGCAATGGTAGTGTGTTTATTCTCAAAATATCAAGCACTATGCTGCACTGTGTGAGAATCTTTCAAACACATTAACTTTAATGTTTATTAAATGAGAAATTCTTACGTTTCAGATAAACGTATCAACGTTCAACCTACACCAACTGTAAAAAACACTGTTCAATGGTGGCAGCAACATGAAGATGTTGATTACAAGGGCTGGTTTCTCTTAACAGCTTACTTATAACACCAGGTCAAAGTGTGCATGCCCAGATAAAGTTGCATGGCCAAACATGTGTTAATTTTGCTAATTTAGTACCATAATTTACACATAAAGTTATTGTAACCAAGATACTAAAATAAAATAATATGTGGAATATTTTCCAACACTTTTGTCGTGAATGTAATAACATCACTTTGTGCTTGATATTTATTGGCAGAGTAGAAAACTAAACATGTGCTTCGTTATTTCTCAAAACCGCCATGTGTGCTCCTGGCGTTACTCACTTAGCATTTTGTGTTTGTTTGACATGTTACCTCAAGTAACCTAATGCATTCAAACGTGGCTCATGGCTCAGAGAATGCTGTATGTAATATTTAATATAGTTATTCAGACTCCACTAAGGACAAATATTGAACTAACATCAAACCTTAGCGGTTTTTGGGTATATTACCACGTGTAATTGTTCTCACTGGCTATTGTGCACTTACTACGAGAGAGAGAAAGACAGATATGTTCACCACATGAATTGAATTTTTGTAGACAAGTTAGCTCAGTATTTATGCTTTTCATATAACTAGCAAATACTGAATCTGCACTTTAGGGTTATCATTGTATTGTCCCTGTAATAATGAAATATTACTTCAATAATACAACTTGTGATTTTCCTGCATTAATCTATTGGAAATGGATTTATGATTGCTTAAATTTCTGCAATGATTGATGTTTACACGTTATGTAGTGTCAGGGAATACATTTGAAAATATTCGTAGTGCATCACTGTACTATCTGTAACAATGTTTTTGGTCATCTCTTCCAGTGTCAAAACAGAAGTGTTCATTACAGACAAGGGTAAATAAATTGTTTCCAATCATGTGACCATTCCAGACTGCTCCAGTTCACCCCTCCATAGTTTTTTTAATTTATGTAACATGGTTCTTCTCTTCAAAGGGTACAAAGTGTTTTTTTTTTTTGTGAAAGCAATATTGTGAAAGGTAGCTGAGACGCGCCTAAAATTATTTAACATGTATAACCTTATCCTTTCGCTCGGCCAGTCCTGCGCTAGGCGGCACCCTTGACGTTTGTCTCAAGTCTCTGGTAATTGTTTGGTAAACCACAAGCAACCACCAAGCCATTTTGATGAAGGCGTAAGCCAGTCACCTTGAGCCATATGAATCTCGGTGGAGGCACTGCTTCAACATCAGGACAGGTCATGAGAACAGAATCGCCATTGATGACCTCCAGCATGGTGACTTGTGGATTCATTGTAGATGGTGGCACTGTGGGAAGGACAACATACAGTTTTACCTGGTTTCCTGTCATGAGAAAAATTGAAATTTGACGCATGTGTTTAGAATTTAGAGACGCAAGCTTTGGGTTATTAAATAAATACCCATGACTTCCACAATGAAATGTTTCACGTCCTCCCCATCGATGTTTTCAGCAACACACGTGTACAGCCCGGTTGTGCTTGGAGATGCGGACGTGATGATCAGTGTGTTGTCTTCAAGTACAGTCAAATTTTCTGAAAGCAATATCCAAAACAATTTAATAGGCAATGACTCTAAAGTAGCTAATGTAGCATTTAATTGATTTATTTAACTGTCTCTGTTATTTAGTACCAGTTAATAGGGTAAAATGTCAGATGTGTAAATTCTTGTTTAGTAACAAAAATAAGATAATAGCTATGTATTTAACTAAAGTTCAACACTGTAATAGGGAATTTTAACCGACCTCAAAATTGTCATAATGAGCAGATATTTTCTACAAATTTTTAAAACTGAAAGGATTCATTCCACAATTCAAGCCCAGATGACCAGAGGCTCTTAATTTTTGATCTGCTGACAAATAACATGACATGTCCTCTACTATTTGCAATTCATATATTTCCTGTATAATGCTTAGACCAAAGGTGGCACCTGATGACAAGCAATGATATGAAGACTGACATGACTGCTTACAAATTTATATCTCTGTGGCTTGATTGTTTTAATAAAAATTTGAACAGATTAGTCACAGAACTTATTGTAATTACCGTACTGATTGTCGCTAACATCAATATTATCTTTCCGCCAAGCGATTGAGGGTGTGGGAATGCCATCAGCTGAACAAGGCAATGCATAGTCCTCTCCTTCCTTCAGTTGGATGTAGTTGGGCAAATCTTCTCGGATCTTTGGAACAACTGGACTCAACACACAATAAAATGCACAGAATTACTAATAAATACATGAAAGTTATATTAGTATAATTGTGTTGTAATTTTTCAAAGCAAAATTTTAAGTAATGTTAGTCACAAATTGATACGAAAAATTGGATGAGCTTAGTTATTTCTTTTTAATAACTTTATGCTAACATGCTGCAGTATCTAAGGCATCACCTTTGGGCTACCAGAGTCCTGGTTCAAATCATGGGTAAGCTTTTGATGAGTGTACCAATCTCACATGTGAGCGTTGGTTAGTTTAGTTTGTAAACTGCACCTCGATGACCTCGCCCACAGCGGCATTAACAAGCCAATATAAAAAAACTATCTGAAAACACAAGTGCAGTTCACAAAAGGAACATCTGTAAGAGCTGTCACTCACTGTGGACGATGAGGTAGAACGTCTTTTGCGTGATGCCAGCTGGGCTCTCTGCGTCGCACACGTACACTCCGGCAGCATTCGGCTCGACTCCGAAAATCTGCAGAGTGTAGTCTGCAGAAATACTGGTCACACGACAAGCAAATTTGTATTTGAGGCTGTAGGAAACTCCAAGCACGTCCGTGCAATAAGCAAACATAGGCTGCCTCCTTACCTAAGCCATCAAATAACAAGTTGAGCTTCAATAAAAGAAAATGTTTTATTTAGAAATTGCTTGGTACTTTAAGGGGGAGAGATTCCACGACATCTTGGATTCACATATATTCCTTCATAACTTAATTTCCAGTTTCAGCATTTAAAAAACAAACTTGTCAAGGCGCAGGGAACATCTGAAGTTATAGTCCATTCATGGTTACTTCCAACTTTTCTGAAACCCTGCTTAAGTTCTACTTCCAGGAGATTCCTCCGTCTCATACAGACAAAGCTTAACAATGTCTGCAAAATCACACCTAAGGGACAACGCACTGCATTAGTGCTGCCTCAGTGTAATAATATTTTGCATAAGAACTATTTCTTATGAGGCACTACCAACACACCTATTTTCTCCTTGTTTTTATTCGTGAAATATTATAATTTATAGAGAAAATAAGTAATGGTTCCATTTAACCAAAAATAAGGTACTTTTATTTCAACAGAAGTATAAAACGCTTGTCATATGCGAGATATTTAGGAAACAATCAAACACGTCATATGCGGTATGATTTTCCAAAGGTTTGTTTAAAAAAATGTGAAGAAATCACAAAACTATAATATTTCCAATATTTTCCTGTTACTCATTTCACATCTACATCTATAATGAAATATTGCCTCCTTATTTAATAATTTTCATTGTAAGTGGGAAAATACAGATATAACAAACTGTAAAAGCTTCAAAATTTCTGTTAAGTAATCCCCAATGCCGTGTCAAGCTTTGATTTTTAATGGTCATTTATAAAGTTTGATCATAAAAGTTTTTAAAAAAAATCCTAGATGGATGGGGTTTCTCCACCTTAAGTGATGTCTGTTTAAGAGTAGCTTTTAAGAAACTTTTCACATCCAAAGACTAGTTTCAGTTTTCCATTTCCATGTTAAATGTGTATTTTCTTAAAAGTGCAAATCACTAAAATCATTGTTTTTACAGTCACATTTGTATGGACAGTGACATGTAGCGCACCTTTATCATTATTTTTTATCCCCGAAAATGACATGGTCATTACTGGAAGTTTCCTACAGTCAAGTTGCCAACATTGCATGTCAGTTCAGTGCCTTGCGTGTAGAGGTGATGAGGAATCTGTTGTACATGTTCGATTCATCCTTAGAATTCCCCACTTCTATGGCTTAGAGACACAAAATACTTTGTGGCAGCAACCTGAAAACCTATTATATTTTTTTGGAAAATTTTGATAAATGACGGAAAAGTTTATTACGATTTCAGGTCTCTCGTACAATATACATGCCCAGTGAGGTTGTGTGTAATAACTTTTGTGAAGAAACAATTTTCTTTCTAGGCAAACAGTGTTGTCACAACTTTAATTAGCTTGAGTCAGCGTACTTACCTTGGGGGGGAAAGCACATGTTTATATTACGTTGACAGTTATATATTTTAAAAGCTCTACTACCCTGTAATAAAATAAAACTTATTTTAATAAGTAAGCTATTTATTTGCTGCATAGTATATAAATACCAAAAGTGTTTACACTAGTTATTTCTGGGCAATATGGTACAAATCAAATGTAATTGGTTTAGGAAGAGTTTGCTATGTCATAGTATACCCATGTTTGAGTTTGGCTATAGAGTAACAGTAGCATTAATAACAACAAAAAATATACATTTAATGCACTTAAACCTATTTGAATAAGACTGATGGATGAGAAATTTGAAGGATGCATTTCAGAAAACTGCACTGGCATCTGTCTGCCTGATATGGGAATGGAAACTGTTGCCAAATTGGTGTTTTTGCCACCCAAATGCATTTGGTCTCAACTGAATCCACTACTGCTGGGCTCAAAAGTCAATTATGTTTCTGCATAATAAAATAAGCTTGATCTTGGCTGCTGGAATAATGTTGATTAGCTTACTTTGGTTATAGCAAAGTGCACAGGTGTGACCACGGGCTGGTTCAAGTATACGAAGGACCACCCATTAGAATAAAATGCCAAAACATACAAAAAATCCCTAATGTTCTCTCGTGGCCTACAACCCCAACACACCTTGTAGAGTGAGGTTCTATTTGTTTTATCTGTCAGTTTCATTGTATAATCTATTCACAGTTTCTTCATATTTTTTTAATCAAACCTTTGAAAAATCACCTCATGTATGATGTGATGTGCTTGGTTGGTTCCTAAATGTGTATTGTAGTGCAAGCATTTTATACTTGTGTTAACATAGAAATACTTTTTTTTGTTAAATTGAAATTCTGCTTATATTTTGTCGATATATTATAATATTTTATTTATAAGTAATATAAATAACAACAAGGACAAAATAAGCGTGTTGGCAATGTGGCAGTGCCCAGTAAGAAATAGTCCTTTTGTGGAATATTATTACACTGAGTGCGCATGAATGTGGTGCGCTGTCCCTTTGGTGTAATTTTCTAGACTTGGTTAAGCTTTGCTTGCATGAGGTGGAGGAATATCCTGGAAGTAGAACTTTAGTAGGGTTTCAGAAAAGTTGGAAGTAACCGTGAATGTACTGTACTAGAGGAAGACTGGTTCCAACGTCCTTGAAGGAAACGTCGCAGGTACTACATCTTTTCTAGTCTTGGCCTCACTGCATTTTAAATTAAGATTTTGGCTCCTAGACCTTTAAATGGGATCACCCATTACCAGAAAACATCAAACTCTGGCAATGCCTATGGCAAAATTGTTATTATAAATTATTGCAAGTCACATTTTCTGGCTAATTACATATACTTATTAGTAACTCCCAACAATATCTATACATCACTGAAAGGGTAAAAGTGCCATTTTTTTTAACATGTCGAGAATTTCATTATTATGAAAAAAATGGTTATTACCATTTTATTGGCACTTCAATTGTTTGGAAGAAAATTGTTATTTTACAAAAGTATGTTTACATGTTGTGTTGGGCAATATTACACACTCTCAACAAGTTAGGCGCACCACTGCTGTTTTGGGCGCTGTCTGCTACTTATTACAGATTAAAACTCAAAATATCAATTTCTTTTCTTAAGAACTTTCTATTCTATTACGACCAGTCAATTACAATTTTCAAAGTTTCAATAAAGGCACTTACACCCCTTCCACCATTGCTATAAAATTAATTAGTTTTTTACCTGTACATATGCTTTACTTAGGTATTTATGTATGTACAAATGAAAGAGTGATTAGTTGATAAACCAAACAATCCTTGTGGAAAAATTTCTTTAACTCTTACAATTAAATTTTTGCTTCATTCATGTAGACTCAGTGACGTTATAAATCAGTAACACAAGAGAAGGGGATTAAGGAAAAATAATCAAGATATCATCATCATTTCCGTGGACAGGTACAGAAAGAATAAAGAAGAGTTCTCCTAACAGCAATTTTAAAATCCTAAACAAAATCTGAGATTTATGGATGCCGTGGATGAACACAGAAAATTTTGAAAATTTCAAGAAGAAGAAAGGGGGGTTAAATAAAATGGTAACAGCAAAGGTTACATATACACAAAATATAATTAATACACTTCAGGAGGAGAGTGGGCTTATCATGTACCTCACTTTTCCGCTATTGGGGAAATGAATTAAAAATATTTTGAGTACCTAACGTTAGTAGTGTTGACAACTCGCATCCCATTCTTCTGCCATGAAATGGTTGGCCGAGGGTACCCATGTGCTTGACAGTCGAGGGCGACCAAGTCGCCTGCGTTCACTTTCACAAACTGATCGTCTGGAGGATAGATACTAGGCGGCACTGCACATGAAAAAAACTTAATTGAGCTTGTGGAACATCACGGAGCCAGTTTACCAACTGCATTTAACTAGCTTAACCTGATTATTTCTGGATTATTTGTCACCAATTTGGACAGAAATGCAAACAGTCTGGCTGACAATCAAAGGCAGCAGAGTATACAAAGAGCTTTTATTCAAAAAGCCTTCTTCCACCAGGTAAACTAACATGATGGAATATATCCTTTCCAACTGGTCACTTGCGATTAATGGCCCATTTTTCTTTTACACAGAAAAAACACAAATTTTTGGTAAGTCTCAAAAGTGTGAACATTATCAGCATCCTCTGGGACCACTGTGTTCTTAAAAGCTCGTGGAAAGACTGCAGTATTTTTTGATTTAACCATATTTTTGATAGAAATAAAGAAAAAAAATTGGTTCAAAACTGCAAGTGACTTTTAAAGTAAGTTTAAATTAAGTTGACACTAGCAGTGTGTTATGCAATTGCCATTAACCTTGATAATTGCAACAAAAAGTGAAATCTTACAGGAAAAAAAAATTAAATATTGAGTTTTTAGCCGTGTAGAGTGAAAATTAAAAATTGTGCAACATCTTCCAGAAATATACTCTTTGGCAATGTACTCTTTGGCAAATGTACTCTTTGACAAGTAATCACCTAGCAACTTGTCANTTGTGCAACATCTTCCAGAAATATACTCTTTGGCAATGTACTCTTTGGCAAATGTACTCTTTGACAAGTAATCACCTGGCAACTTNAATGTACTCTTTGGCAAATGTACTCTTTGACAAGTAATCACCTAGCAACTTGTCAGTTTGTTTTCTAGCCCTTTATTGTCTACGCTTTTAGTTGTAGCCATTTAAAGCCAATGCTGTACTGTTGCAAATGTAGGTAGACGAACAAAGTCAATGATCCACTGTTGCACATGTGTTGGTTGTTTGGTGATACCATGTTTGGCCATAGTTATATGGTTTTGGTCTCCTCTGTGCAAAAAGAGCTTACGTTGTTGTAATGGTACAAAGCAAACAAATTTTAATCAATTTAATAAGAAGGCCCCAACAACTGATATTTGATCTAGTTTATTTTTGGACGTCCTCTGTTTAGGATGGTTTAAATATTACTGTAATAATTATGACAGTGGTTTTAAATAATAATAATAATAATAATGTAATAGTAGTATACTTAGTATATACATTACCAACAACATTGAGGCGAATCTCTGTATCATCCGTACCAACTTCGTTAGTAGCTACACATTTGAATACACCGTTATCTGAGAAATTTGCCACAAAACTGTAAAAAAAAAGTAAATAAAGCATTATCATTAAAATAGCCTCCAAAAGCATACGTACATATGCAGTTTCATGCACTTAAATGTGAGTGAGATCTCATGACAGGAAAATATGAAATCATATTAGCAATGGAACTGCTCCAAAAACTGAGAATATACTGTGCACGAATATGTTGATAATAATGTGAATAAATGATTATCAGTTTAGCTATAAGAAAGTCCATGTGTTGTGAAGTTGGCATTGAATAGCCCTAGCAGCTAGTATAAATTTTGAATGTTACGTTTTATAAAGACAGTTTTTTCTATTTCCAACTGTTCCATCATAGTTCTAAGAAAAGTCCCAGGTTAAGATAATAAATTGTTCTGTGTTCTGGGAACGATCAAATACCATATGTTCACATTTGGATCTATCTATTATTATAATTACTTATGAAAATTAGATGTCGCTGACCATTCTTGTATTACATGAAATAGGTTACGCAGGCTATATGCAAAAACAATGACTGGTGAATGAGTGTTAAATGCTGCTGTCTCTGCAATGTACAGAAGACAACTCTCTGAGTTACAGTTCACAATGCAGTTCCCACAGTCCATACAAGGCATACGTTCTAAGAGAGAATATTCTCTCTTACATTTTTTGCATAATTACACACAATATCTCTTTAAAAAAATACTATGCATACCAGTTAAACTTGTATCAGCACATACAACAAATTTTCAGGAAGGGAAAAAGATACCTACAGATACTCTGTTAAAATAACTTCCATTATTTTCAAAATGAACACTAAAACAAATGAAGCTTGTATCTGCTACACAAGAAGTCCATTCTGAAAAGATTTACAGCACATTTGGCGACCCTGGATTTTGTGTCGGTAGTGATTTTACATGAGCTCGGTGTTGATGCATTATTTGGCGACAATGGGTGTTGTACATGCTCTTCCAGGATATCAATTTATTCAGAAGACAGATCTCTATTGAAATATATCAATATTTAAATAACAAAATCCTGTTATTTTTCTGCAAGAAGCTACTGAAGATGGACACTGCACTCAGTAAAACTTACGGGCCGTGAGATACTGTACTTACACTACGCGCAGAATAACTCAGAGCGTAACCAACTGTTACAAATGGAATGTGACAGTGTGAGTCATGGAGGGGTGAGGCAAAGTGGCAGAGCGATAATGCGTACTTGGCATCACTACAGNTGGAATGTGACAGTGTGAGTCATGGAGGGGTGAGGCAAAGTGGCAGAGCGATAATGCGTACTTGGCATCACTACAGCTGCAGCTACTACAACTTGTGAAAATGTAGTCCCTTTGTCGAGTCTGAAACAGACGTACTTTTGTGAGCACTTCCACTTTACTTACTAGATATGTTTCCCTTTACTATTTCTGACGTTTGTGTGTGTGTGTGTGTATGTGTGTGAAGTTTATCACTTCTGCGGTCAGTGTTCTTTAATCTGTAGGAGACAACACAGTGAGGTATATACAGTACAACATTATACATAAAATGCCTCCAGTTCTGTCAAAAGTGAAAGGTAAGAAACTGCACTCACAGACATGAGAAATGGTCTACAACATTCTGCAGTTTATGAAAGATGAAGCGAGATTGAGGGAACCATCCAGAGAAAGCGCAGCTGAGACCTTCTAAGATGACGGGTGTGCCTCGCACCACAGTGAAGGAACGTTTTTCTCAACACCCAACAAGAAACTAAAGAAAACCTCTAAATATGACCTTGATACCTTCGACGGAGCTGTGGTACGATGTACTGTGTACAATTTCTACCTAACTGTAAAACGAGTACCGACCGCCAAAACTGTACGACTTAAACTAAAGGACGACATAAATTACCGAGGAAGTAATACAACTTTAAGAACGACTTTGAAGAAGCTAGGATTTAGGTGGCAGAAAACAAAATCTCAACACCTGGTTTTAATAGGAAAATCATATATTCGGCAAAAACATTAGAATATCTCAAGAGTATGTGGCAATATAGAAATGAGAAAGGAACAATTATTTACATGAATGAGTCGTACATTTGTCATCACATGTAAAAAATGACTCCAGTGGGTTGCTAGCGCTTGTGGCAAAGGGTTAGCGGTAAATAACGATTCATGCAGGAGGCGAAAACGGTTTTTGTCCCTAATGCTCTTGCAATATGGAAGTCTCACCAGACAACAGAGTATTATCACAAAACATGAATAAAGAAAATTATGAAGAAGGNAGAAATGAGAAAGGAACAATTATTTACATGAATGAGTCGTACATTTGTCATCACATGTAAAAAATGACTCCAGTGGATTGCTAGCGCTTGTGGCAAAGGGTTAGCGGTAAATAACGATTCATGCAGGAGGCGAAAACGGTTTTTGTCCCTAATACTCTTGCAATATGGAAGTCTCACCAGACAACAGAGTATTATCACAAAACATGAATAAAGAAAATTATGAAGAAGGNGCTCTTGCAATATGGAAGTCTCACCAGACAACAGAGTATTATCACAAAACATGAATAAAGAAAATTATGAAGAAGGTATTAACGAGCAATTAATACCAAATCTTCCACCTGACAGTATAGTTGTGATAGAGAATGCTCCCTATCACAAAGTAAAAGGAAACAAAACGCCTACTTCTAGCTCGACTAAGATGGAAATGCAGGAGTGGTTAAGTACGGAGAATATTTTGTTTACTAGCTACATGCTAAAACCAACTTTGTATGACCTCATAAAGCAACACAAACCGTGGCAAGTGCAGTACTTGGTAGACATACTACTGGGAAATCATGGCCACACAGTACTTCGTCTGCCACCCTATCATCCAGATCTGAATCCGATAGAAAGCATCTGGGCTAAAGTTAAAGGAGAAGTCACTTTAAACACTGTTACTTGCAATTTGACAGATGTGAAAAACTCTGCGAGGACACATTTAACTTAATGAGGCGAAAAGACTGGATACGAACTTGCAATCACATCAAGACACTTGAAGACTATTATGACTAGGATGTGCATTTTGACATTGAAATTGATAAAGTTATTATACATGTAGGTGGTGCGGACAGTGAGAGTAGTGGCAGCAGTGACGTTTACACATCAGGCTCAGCGGCTGGAGCAATGAGTGGCATTGAAGAACTGCCTTAGTGTACTTCATACGTCAGTTGTCAATGTTTCCTAACTTGTCTCTACCTGCTGTGAAAGCTTTGCTTTACTTCTCTTTGTCTCCACCACGCGTGCGCCGCTTGCCCCTCCTTATGTGTGACTAGCTCAAGCTCTCAGTTATTCCGCGTCTAGCGTACTCTATTCTAAGCCACACAATTTTCCTGAAAATATTTTTTGAAAAAGAAGGCTGCAGCCAGAACCAAGCACAATAAATTTACTGCCAAAAAATTTATTTTAGTACAACTGTACTATTTGTTTGAATAATTAATTTTAGTTGTTACAGTTGTGCCATTCACAGTGTATAGCTTAATTAATTTAAATGTTTATTTTCCAATTTTTAAAATAAGGTAAGCAAGTTTTAAAAAAATTTTCAGTGAAGGTCTGAAATAATGTGGTTTAAGTAAGTTGTACGCACTTCGTAAAAATGTTCATAAAAGTTGTACTTGTTCTACAGCCAGAATTGTATGCATGACGTTAAGTATGATTTTTTGCAGCAATTTCATAACAAAACATATTGCATACATGCTCCGTAATGTGAAATACATCCTCCAGAAAACAACATAAAATTCCATGGTAGCCAATTGGGCGGATGCGTGTTTGAGCGGACAGGATCTAAAGCAACATGCATTATCTTTATGTTAGGGAACAGCGTGCCCATTTAGCGGGAAACCTAGCAATTACACATGGAATATCAGCGCAGCCATCTTGCAGAAAGCGCAGCAACTGCACGTTGGAGTAACAGTTATCTAGTGGATCGCGCAGAAACTACATGCTGGCAAAACAGCACAGCCATCGATTACGCTATCAAACAATTTCGTGAGATATACCACTCCTTGAAATTAGTTTACAGATTATCTTTAAACGAAAGCAATTTGTGAATGATATAGCTCACAAACGAATTACAGTTGCAATATTATTTTTCAAAAATGCCATCAATGATACTGTAAAATAAATTGTGATCGTTCACACTGCAATTTGGTTTTCAATACAAAAACTATGGCTTCAACTGACATTTAAAATGATTGTGGGTGCATTGGCTATGCCATTTTTGTTGAACAATGGAATTAAAATGCAATGCTTAATTTATAGTGACAGAAAAATGTGTGCATTAATTTGCTTCTTTGAAACAAATGTGATTATTTTTGCAGAATATAATGGAAATATAGTGACTGGGAAGCTATTTGGAATCATTGAATCGAACTTGAGCTCCTGAAGAGAAACTTGCAATATTATCATTTGCTTCCAAAAGCACAATTTTATTTTTTGGCAGAGCTAAATATATTTGTTTTGATGGAAGACCATTTCTAATGAAGTCATAATCAAACTTCCAGTGAAATTAAGAGTTTCGTACTGAGGCGGTGGTTCAACCAGGGGCGTCATGTTTTCAAATAATTTTTTCCCCAATATTTTCTCCAAAAAATTAAGTGCAGATTAGAATTGATGGCAGCTTAGAATCTAGTAAATACGATATTCAAACATTTTTGATGACAAGTGGTTAAGTATGTATGCTTCTCAGGTATCATTTTATTCAGAAGATGTCTGATTTTTTAAGCATCAGAATTGGTAGATTTTGATTTTGCGACAGTATCAATCTTGCGACAGTATTGTCGAGAACCACGGAAAGTTGTAAAATGAAGGGTCTTCTGTATTTCCTTCAATAGACGTTGCCAAATATGAATGCCTACAACTAACCTGAGTTTTGCAGTGCTGGCCATCATGACCATCTCGTACTGATCTTCAGGCAGGGAATTGTTGTTCTTGTACCACGTGACTGAGGCAGCAGGAACTGCTTCCACCACACAATACATGGCCACCCGTCCACCTTCTATTGTTGTCAGGTCTGACGATGATGTTGCTATCTTGGCTGGAACTGAAAAATTATAGCTTTCTGTCAGTACAAAACATCTCTCACCAGATATCCAGAAAAAGTATTTTTATTGCTGTCGTATCTTTCTACAAACTTTTAAATATAATACAAAACTTAAAAAATATCAAAACTAAAATACTGATAAAAATTAACTGCAGAACATTGTAAGACAACTCACCTTGCACAAAGACTGCAAATGATTTCTTTTCTGCTCCTGCTGAGTTGGCAGCAACGCATGTGTAAGTCCCACTGGTCCCTTCAGTAGCATTTATGATCATCAAACTATCGTCTTCATGATTTTTAAACCTGTTACAAAGAAACTTTGTGACAAATCATAGAATCATAAACAAGAGAACTTTGACTAACATTTCTTTGACAAACACAGTTTCAAATACATTACGTACATGCCTTAACAGTTTTTGTCAACCAAGAAAACCTAGAGTTCAAACTCAGGTGATAGTTCAAATTGATATGTAGGAACAGTGTACAATGTAAAATATATTTGACATAATTTCATTGGTAAAACCCTAAATTTAAGAATCACATTTATTGGTTCTGAGTTACATCATCTTTTTGATGGGTTTTTTTTTGCGTTTGGTAGATTCTGACCTGATCTACACTACTGGCACACCAGCATGTGTGATCTACACTACTGGCACACCAGCATGTGTGATCCACACTACTGGCACACCAGCATGTGTGATCTACACTACTGGCACACCAGCGTGTGTATTAATGTTAATATGTATGTCTAGTATGTAGTTGGAAAAGTGTATATTGGTAAATGTACATGTTTTAAGTCTATGGCAGAGATGCCTGATAATTCAACAGAAACGTACACATCTAGTAAAATGTATAAAATGTTTACCTATTAAATTTTATCTTATGGATTAGCATATGTGGACAGTTCAACGTTGTAGAATGTGACATAGATTATTAAATCATAGGACCAGACTGGTTGTCAAAGCACTAATAAGGTTTATTGATTATATTCCACTTTCAGCAAATTGTTCGTTTTGAGAAAATCTTCTAGGGGAACTGCTTCTGCTACAAAAATAACAACAAAATACAATGATTTTTGTACACAAGATTTGGTAACCTGCGTGTACCCACATTCCTTGAAGAACCCAGACTTATAATTCCATACATTTTTCATTTACTACATTTTAGAGACATTTCACAGCAGTTTTCAATTCATTGTCAGTGAAAGGACAGGAGTGCTTATGTTGCAGTGTTAGTTATCAGTATGCAAAAAGGCCTTCAAGTAATCATTTATTTTATATACTCTCATGTATAGTGCACTCTTGTATATAGCATACCATAATTTATAGCAACAAATAAAAAAAAAGTTTTTATGAATAATTTATTGTGCATGTTGATCACTTCATTTAGTATATATTAGTTTATTTTCTTGCATGTTGTTATTTTAATGTGTTTGGAAAATATTAACAAATTACTCATGCTAAGGGCTGAAAGGTCATAGCATACTGTACCATAATTAATCTCTTTTAATTTTTGTGTACAGCAGAACTATATTTTAGAGAAAAGGGCATCCTTCAGGGGTGTAATCAGAGCATTTTTGGGGGGTTTAACCTCCCTCCTTTTGCCCTTAAGGTTGTTGAATTAGTATAAATAAATATAATTAATAAAACTTGAATTGTGATAAAAGTATGTAATTGCTGTAAACTATGATACATTTTATTTTATTATGAAGTATTTTTTCTCAATATTTTTCCTAATTCACATGTGTTGGCACGGCTATTGCCAGTGTAACCTCCCTCCCTTCAGTTCAGTCAGTATAATATTCATCTAACACTAACAGTATGTTTTACACAACAAACTCTACTCTCCTCTGTTGTTTCTTAGCATATAAATCAATGGCTTTATCTAAGTAAATGTTTACATCTCGATGAATGTTAAATAAATCAAGTCCTGTCAATCTCTCATCTCCCATGCTTGAGCGCAGCCGTGTCTTCAATCTCCTAAGTGTGGAAAATGACCACTCAGAACTTGCTACAGTGGAAAGGAAAATTAACTATAGTATTTTGCAAACAATTTATAACAGGACATATTTCAACATCACATTTCTCTAAACTTAGAAGAGCACTAGTAGGAATGTCAATGGATTCATCACTGTTTGGGCTTTCACGTTCCCACTTCTTCTTCCATATAGCATACGCACTAACAATCATTTGTACAGCTACATCCACGTCCACACCGAGAATGTCGTGATACTTTGCAACTATTTTCTCAAAGACGATTTCACCTTGTCTGATGGATTTTCCATAAGTTTGTATGGCACAGCTTAGTTAGTTCAAATGTCTTCAGTGTTTTCTCACAATAACTACTCTTGAAATCCTCTGTGACTGAGATGGATTCAGTAATTGGTGTGTACACTGCTTGCCTGATGTTTACATTCGGTTCTGCACCTGGATGATTAAATCTGTGTTTTTGTTTGTTTGTTATCATGGCCATTTCAATTTCTTGATCTACACTGCTGGGAATATTTTGGCATTCTTTGTGCACGATAAATTATTCCTCACAGTTTGTTCTTTTGTCTGCTAAAGCGTTCAGCGTGTCTTGAACTAATCCACTGGCCATGTCAACATCTACTGTTTCCTTCTGTAGAAGTCGACGTAGTGGAAGTGTAAGTGAGAATTTATCACTGGAGTACACAATTGTGACAATGAATTCACTGTCACATAAAGCAGTAATCAATGTTTTTGCTTGCAGCAGCAGCTTTAATTACCCTCCACCTTTGAATTGCAGTGAGTGCTGCAACTATTTTGGGGAGGTTTGTTCTGAACTGTAGAACAACTGTGTGCCACTCGATCCACCGAGTTTCACATAACCCAGCGATTTGGCTTCACAAAATTCCTTTTATAACAGTATTTATTTTTGCAGAAGCTGTGAAGAGATTGTTTCTTTTATTACACCTGTTGCATTTCTAACATTTTGGACACTAGATGACTTAGAAAGGGACAGATTTAAAGTCTGGCTGAAACATGGACAACATACTGCATTTGTAGCTTCTCTAAGTTCTTGCACGGTGCCACAAATTTCCGATATCAAACTGCACCCATCTATACCAATCCCAACACAGTTTATCAAATCAAAATTAAATTGTTTTAAAACATCCAATACTATAAGGCCCAGTGCTTTCCCTGATAATATAGGCTCATTTTGTTAAACACACATTTTTTGCACTGCTCCGTGTAGCAATCAACAAATGGAAGAATGAAGTCTTCCCTTGCTATTTTTTCATGTAAGTATCGTATTGTAAGGCTTAATTGTTACACATGAGAAACATCAGTTGTTTTATCAAATGTTAAGATATAAAATCAACTCTTAGCAACCCTGTTTATTATAACTGAGATAATTTCTTGATCAATACAAGTAATGAGATCATTTTGTTATATTGCTCTGCTGTAGCAAGATGTTGCTCCAAGGTTTGGTCTCTAGCTTGAATACGAAAATGAAGCAACTCTTAAAGTTGCCTTCATTTATTGGACTTGATACAGAACTATCCAAATATTTTCCATCATCATGGTCACCCCTGAACAAAATATTTTGCCTACCAAGAAAAATTATATTATCTATTTTAGGTTTGAGTTTTCTCTGTTTTTCAATATGTTTGCAAGTCTTTCATATATTTAGTTGTCAGGGTTATGAAAAGAATGTAAAAACCAAGTTTGAAGATTATACATGTTTCTTCCCATTATTCCACAAAACTTTAGCAAATTAAGTATATGGTTTAGTAACTAATTTCTGGAGGTGAAGATTTGTTTGATAGCCGTACATGTCACCAGCTCCAAACAAAGTGCAGTATTTGCAATACAGCTCTTGTTGACTTGGGGAAATTGCAAACCGAGGGTATTTTGGAAGATGGGCTTGGCTGACGAACCTTCTCTCTTCTTTACCATTTTTCATGTGGACAGAAAATATAAATTTATAATCAGCTGGTGGATGCTAACGCGATTCCAGGAGTTAACATTTTGTGTGGTTGTCCAAAATTTCACTTCACCAAGTTCATCTTTAAAGGATAAACTAAAAACACTCATTCCAATCAGAGTGTAAAACCACCAAAGTCAAAACCAGGAACACAGTTAGTCACGTCACAGAGTGTAGGGAACAANGCAAGTAAGACCACCAAAGTCAAAACCAGGAACACAGTTAGTCACGTCACAGAGTGTAGGGAACAAAGACGTTATTTCAGAAAGACCTGTAAGTGAAGGTTAACATTTGTTACCTAAGGTTTCAATGCAAATGTACTGCTATCACTGCACATTCTACAGGAAACTCTAGAGATTAATCGATTATTCAATGTATAGTTGTATGGATATATTGCAAGAATCTACTCNGAGTGTAAAACCACCAAAGTCAAAACCAGGAACACAGTTAGTCACGTCACAGAGTGTAGGGAACAAAGACGTTATTTCAGAAAGACCTGTAAGTGAAGGTTAACATTTTTTACCTAAGGTTTCAATGCAAATGTACTGCTATCACTGTACATTCTACAGGAAACTCTAGAGATTAATCGATTATTCAATGTATAGTTGTATGGATATATTGCAAGAATCTACTNCACATTCTACAGGAAACTCTAGAGATTAATCGATTATTCAATGTATAGTTGTATGGATATATTGCAAGAATCTACTCCTAATTTCACGAATAGCCATCAGATTCCTCCACAAGTTATTTCCTTACATCGGTGTGATGTGAAATTTGCTGCACTCTTTCAAGTAAGTGGTGAACCATGTCGGTTATGTTGTCTGCGACTTGCATTTCTTTTTCTTTCTTTTTAGTGCTTTAGGAGGGGGGGGAGCGCCCATCCCTTGAATCTGTCCCTGCTTAGAGTTGCATACTCCATTCCACAGAGGTGGCGCTTAGAGGAAACAAAGGAACACACATGACACGACGACTACTCAATCAGTCATCCCTGTGCAGTCGAGAACACAGTACACTGCAAGGTGAGAGTTGTCGTAATGGAAACTTACTCCAACTACGAGAAGGTATAAATGCCGCTCATCTATGGAGAATGCAAGTTAGCAGATGAATTTGTTCATACTTCATATTATTTTACAGTACGTTCAAGTGAGGTGTACTGAAACACGCACACACAGTTCTGTTATTACCATTATCAATAGCTTGGTTTGCTCACACGTCGTTCGTTCTGTTGAAGGTCGGCGTAATGCTAGTCAGGCAGAGCAACCCTACAGAGAGCGATACCCTGACAAGACCCCACCGTCCAGACAGATGTTTTCCCGTTTTGTTGGTAAGCTTTGTGTAACAGGCAATTTGAATCCACAACAATGAAATTGTCATTGAACTTGCACAGATGAAGTTGCTTAGGTTGCTGTTCTCACTGCTGTNATTTGAATCCACAACAATGAAATTGTCATTGAACTTGCACAGATGAAGTTGCTTAGGTTGCTGTTCTCACTGCTGTAGCAGTTGATCCACACATCAGCGTGTGCCAACTTGAAGCAGATATTGGCATTCCGAAAACGAGTGCACGTTGCATTCTTAAGCGTCACACGTTCCATCCATATCATGTATACATTGTGTAGAGTTCAGTCAATGGACACAGCATCAAATTATCGCCAACCCAAACTTTTTTAAATGTTATTTTTACCAATGAATCATTATTCTCCAANATTTGAATCCACAACAATGAAATTGTCATTGAACTTGCACAGATGAAGTTGCTTAGGTTGCTGTTCTCACTGCTGTGGCAGTTGATCCACACATCAGCGTGTGCCAACTTGAAGCAGATATTGGCATTCCGAAAACGAGTGCACGTTGCATTCTTAAGCGTCACACGTTCCATCCATATCATGTATACATTGTGTAGAGTTCTGTCAGTGGACACAGCATCAAATTATCGCCAACCCAAACTTTTTTAAATGTTATTTTTACCAATGAATCATTATTCTCCAANATGGACACAGCATCAAATTATCGCCAACCCAAACTTTTTTAAATGTTATTTTTACCAATGAATCATTATTCTCCAACTCAGGCCAAGTGAACACGAGGAACATGCAAAATTGGGCCATCGAGAACCCACAATGGCTTCGACAGGTGGACCATCAGCGTCAATGGAGAATTAACGTCTGGTGTGGGATGGTTGGCAATAAGGTTATAGGGCCGTATTTCATTAATGGTAACCGTAACGGCAGGGAGTATGCCACGTTCATACAAACAATTCTTCCTGGTCTTCTGGAGGAGATACCTCTAAGGAACAGAATGATAGTGTGGTACCAGCATGATGGATGCCCAGCACATAAGGCCGTGCATGCACATTGTGTTCTGGACCGATAATATCCTGGTAGGTGGATGGTCGTGGAGGACCAGTTCAGTGACCTGCTCTGTCTCCTGACCTTAACCCCCTGGACTTATTTCTTTGGGGTTACCTCAAATGCGCTGTCTATTGAAATATTCAAAAAATTCCAGAGAACATGCAGGAACGTATTGTGCGTGCTTTTAATGCTCTTCAGCAGGCAACACTGGAGGAATCAGTGTTGTCATTTATCCAGCAACTGAACTTGTGTATCGCTGCCAATGATCACCACTTTAAACATCTAATGTGAATGTTCTACCCTTCGTTGTACCCATATGGATAGTAATACAAACCGGCAGTAGAGATCCCACTTTCTGTGTCATATTTAATGTTCATGTTATGAAAGTGTATATTGTGTTCATTGAACGTTTAGCCACTAGATACATGGTACCATTTAAAAAACTGATGTTATTACTTGTATATCACTAATAAATAATGCTACTATAAGGCTGACTCCCCATCAGTATTATTTCCCCTTCCAGGTATAGGATTTTTGTATGAAACACTTTTTAATTTGGAGCCCCGGTACGGAGTTATTGCGGGTGGTCAAGATTAATGGGACATTCTATATATCTGTTTTCCCTCCAACCAATCCCCCTTGATGACAGTTGCTAATCCTTGCAACCCCCTGTCTACTGTTGTANCTGTTTTCCCTCCAACCAATCCCCCTTGATGACAGTTGCTAATCCTTGCAACCCCCTGTCTACTGTTGTATGATGTCGGATACAACTTATTGTGCTTTGAGTCACAGGCACATATTGTTGGATGCTAATTCTTTTACAGCTTCATGACAAATTCCTTTTCCCTGTCATCTCATAGAATGCCCTCTTGCACTGGTGCCCTGCTCAATGTGCCAGCCAAAAACAGGTCATTGCCTTTCTTGTTTTTCACCATGTCACGCTGCTTTAGTTTCAGGTGGATATACTAGAGATACTTCAGAGTGGACAGAAGAGGCTTCTTGAAGATAGTTTTTAAAGGTTGGAGATCTGCATGCGTGACTATGCTTGTTTTCCCACATAAGTAGTGGTGGGAACAGTTTCAACCAAACAAAATAGTAAGCTCTTCCGTCTCAATCTGTGTCCAGTTGCATTCTGTCTATGCCAGGTATCATGATGTATAATGTATTAGCTACCCAAGTTACAAAAGGGCTGCCAAGAGTCCCCTCTGACTGGTATCAGCTTTTCGTTCCACCGGTTCTCTGGGATTGTAATTTTGCAGCACCGGTGTGGTATTGATTGCGTGACTTCTTGAAAGGCCTACTTCTGAGTACTGTCTTACACCCAGGCCATGAAACTGCATATCAACGATACAGGGATTCTAATAGCTTGGCGAACACTGGAAGAAATTTTTTCAAATAATTTACCAATCACAGGAAACACTGTAAATCTTTCACTGTGCATGTCTGGTATTGCTTTCATTTCTGCTTTGAGACCCTTCTGCACTTATTAAATTACCCATATGACACTTAATTTTTATGCAACCTGAGTTTATTAGGATTGAACCTCAGGTTACTCACCCATGCTGTCTTTAACAAATGCCCACTTTTTGGTTGTACTCTGCTGTTGCAGCTTCTTCCATATGCCCTTTGTCATAGACTAACGTAACTGCTAGCTTTAAGTCTGCAAAGTACTTCCATCAGTATGCCTTCTGGAAATCTTCGGTGCTGTCAGCAGTCAAAAGGGGTATTGAAGCTGTTGGATTGCTACCTCTATGGACATTCTTGTATCAAAATGGCCTACGCTCGGTAGTCGCCTGTTCTGTTGTTTTGCAAGCATCTGTAGCGATGTGTCGTCAAGTGTAACCGTGTGTATAATAAACGACTGTGTTNCATGTGTATAATAAACGACTGTGTTAGCAACCATTTGAGTCCACTTCTCTGCCTATGTGCAATAATTGAAGTGGTTATGGGCCCAGAAATTCGGGTGGTGCGACAATACAGAAACAGTGACAGTTAACGTTTTTTTTTTTTTAAGCGTGCATCGAGTGTCGTAATACAAGTTAAGATGGCCTCAAGTAGTAATCATTTGCAAGTAGAAAAACTTGTAGGTCGGGACAATTACGGCGACTGGAAATTTGCCATGAAGGCATATCTTCAACTAGACGACCTGTGGGACGCAGTCGAAGGAAAAGAAAAGGACAGCACGAAAGATAGGAAGGCACTCTCAAAAATTATTCTCTCTGTGGATAAAATAAATTATTCACACATTAAAA
>NQII01003393.1:177823-215666 GCA_002778355.1 Clitarchus hookeri | reverse complement strand
AGGCCCAAAAGAGTTAGTAGCTTTCGCAGATGCTGATTGGGCAGGGGACAGAAGAGACGGGAAAAGTGTTTCAGGGGCAGTTTTCTTGTATGGTGGAAACCCGGTAGACTGGATACCAAGAAAGCAAACTTGTGTAGCTACCTCCACTTGTGAAGCGGAGTATGTGGCCGGTTCTGCAGCAGCACAGGAGGTCATTAACATTCAAGGTATCCTCTCCTGTTTGAAGGTAAAACAGACACCAATCTTGAATATAGACAATATGAGTGCTATATCCATGTCAAAAAGAGGAAAGCACATAGACATTAGAGAACATTATTTAAAAGACTGTGTAGCCAAGAAGTTACTTGATATAAATTATGTATCTACAGAAGACAACATAGCTGACATTTTCACTAAACCTTTGTCATTTGAAAAATTTGAAAAATGTAGAAGTGACTTGAATGTTATATAAATTAAGTATTGTGAAATGTATTTATTAAGTTTAACAATTTAATTATATATATTTAAATGGAGGAGGACTGTTGGATTGCTACCTCTATGGACATTCATGTATCAAAATGGCCTACGCTCGGTAGTCGCCCGTTCTGTTGTTTCGCAAGCATCTGTAGCGATGTGTCGTCAAGTGTAACCGTGTGTATAATAAACGACTGTGTTAGCAACCATTTGAGTCCACTTCTCTGCCTATGTGCAATAATTCAAGTGAAGCCATCTATTGCACTCTCCATTTCGTCCCCAAAAGTTGCCGGTCTGCTGCTGGCTTCATCCAGTTGCATGTGCCAAAATGCATGCTTCACATCAGAACTGAAATTAATTTTGCATTCGTCAGGTCTAGTAGAATTTCGTCAATGGTAGTTTTGAGACTTTTTCACTTAGTGTGAATGCAAGCACATTCTTAGTTTCTTGCATATTGTTTGTTACACGCACCAGATTGTTTACCCAGTCAGTCAGTTTTGAAATTTTTTCCATTTACTGTCCATTAACTTTGCCAATATTTCCTCTACTCTGTGACTGGGTGCTACTAAAAATGGGCAAGGGAAGCTGTTATAATTTTGTATTTGCTTCAATTTCTAAGTGGTGTTTTTCATGCAAACACCCGGTAATGGGTACTGGTTCGCAACCATTTCCTTGCTTGCGACTCTCTGCTTTGTATATAACAAAGTCATGGAGATACCTTCATGATGTATAATGCTTCATAAATTTCTGCACATATCAACAGCTTCTGTTGTGTATCCGCTATTAAATGTCAGCTTTTTTCTCTTCTTGTGTGTTTAGTAATTGACACTGTAGACGTGCATGCCCCAAGGTTTGACACACGGGCTGTAGATGTCCAATGCATACAACTGCTGTGTAGTCTGTGAATATTATTATGTCACACACACTTATAGCCCCTGTATCATGTCCCAGGTCCCTCACTTCATAGTCCGTAATCCACTCTTCTTGATCTCTGTGTTTAGCTGAAACAACTACTTCTCTTGATAAGCCACTGGCCTTGTCTGCATTCTATCTGTTGGCCCACATGCTAGGCTTTCTTCCAAGTGATCTATTTTCCCATCCTGTTGTCTGGCTTGTTGCTGGAAAATTAAGGCATTGTGGTTCAATCTGTTACATGACAGACACCTTTTGCCAAATACTGGACACGGTTTCTTCTTGTGTTAATGGCTTACACCACAGTAGAGAGACAGTGTGGTTGCACACCCTGTCTTCCTTCACTTTCAATCTCCCAGTTTTGCTGTCTGTCCAGTTGACTATCTTCAGTCTGTTGGGCGATTCCATTTGTTGTAGTTGGTGTTACACTGAGTCCTGTGGCTATACAGCAACTTACAAACAGCAACTTGTAAAGCTTATTATTTTCTTTGACATTCCTAAAATGTGCACATGACCAATTGTGGCACCAGTAGAAGCAGATCGCCCATATGTTTCATTGCTTTCTTAGCCTACAGCTAACATGTGTGCAAAACTGTGGCATGTTGCTCTTGAGAATGTATGATCCATACATGTGCTCACTATTCACATTTCAGCTTATGTTCATATTGATTAATCAGTGCCATAAGCAAACAAAATACTGATACTTAACTTAAAATCCAGATGCTGTGAACACGTTTTCATTTTGTGTGGTGTGACACTATGTTTGATACTGGCTTTGCTCACTAGCCATCTCACTCGTCACCTACTACAATGAACCACATATGCCATACCCAGGACCCACGCCTGGAGCCTCGGAAGCTTACACATTTTCAGCAGGTGGTAGGGGCATGCCATCCTTCTCCCAGGTGACCATCGGCTTGGGCTGTCCTCGTACTTGGCAGGGCAGCTGTACACTTTTGCCGGACACAATCTTGTGTACTGGGCCTCGGAACTCGGCAGGTGTCGGGAAACTGGGCGGCTCTGCAACAATCACAGCTTTGTCAGCAATTGCTGCTCACTCATTGGCTTTGAGCAGCCACATTTGAAGTGTAGTACTTTGTAGGTGACTGGCTCCCACGTCAATCAAATGGGATGTGTACCTTCACATACCTTATTCCTAACTGCCCAAAAATAATGTAAAATCTAGTAGACTTATATTTATTTAAAAATGTTTGTAAAGTCTGGTTGACTTGTGATTGTACAAGGATATTCAACCACTGCAGAACCTGTTGCCAACACTAAATAGTGTGATAGATAGAACTGAAGTTGCCACAATCCTGATACACAAGTCTTAACATGGATGCATAATTGATTTTCTTATGACAGTGTATATCAACATATTAAACTTAATTAAAAGGCTCGCCTTATGTCANTTGCCTTATGTCATTGCTGTATTATTTTTTACAAATTCACATAAAAAGTTTAAAACCAGGAAGTGCAATATATGATAAATGGTCAAAAAAACTCATCACTATATGTTAGGTGTTGCACCAAAGGAATACATTTAGTTAATACATGCCACATGAATGTGGATTTTTCAGTAACTGGTTAGAATCCATCACTGTTGCAACAATAATTATTATTACTTACCACAATATTGAACCTCAGTGCAGCCAATATCACCACACCATTGACTGATGTAAACACATAAAGCTCCACATTCAAATAAACCTAGGGAAATGCATTAACAGAAGAACTAAAATTATGTTCAATTTCCAAATGAAATACTGGTCAGTGCCATTATTACGTTCAAAACGCTAACCAATGCGTTGGTTCTGAAATTACCTTCTAGGTAGGGGCCGCGGTGGCTGAGTGGTTAGAGCCTACTTGCCTCCCACCAAGGTGAACTGAGTTCAATCCCCGGCTGGGTCATTCCCGAATATTTGCATATGGGAATCGCGCCGGACAATGCTGCTGATCAGCGGGTTTTCTCGAGGATCTCCCATTTCCCCCGCACTTTCATTCTGGTGCTACTCCATACTCACCTCAATCACCCTCATCGGCTCACAAGACCTCGCTGTTAAGAGCTGCCCAAATCTCTTCACTCACTTACTCACTCACTCACCTTCTTGGTCCTTGATTTCAATAACCTGATAATGAGGCTGTAGGAAGAGTAGTACACAGTAATATATCTTTTATTCCTAAAACATATGACTCTGTATTGATCTCCTTGAGTCCTTCGAAAGGCTTCATAAAAATCTAGATTTTTTTTCACTACACTTTGGTGAGCTTTTATTAAACTTCGGGTTTTTTTTTCAAGGCCAGAATCAGTTATTCGTCACATTTCTGAGCAGGAGCCAAAGGTTCTCTACTCAAGGATCACTACTGAATTTGTCTTACCGTGATCTTTATTGGGTTATACATCATGCAATTATTTAATAACGAGGCTAAAGGTGATAAAGATGACAGTACTAACTCTTGATTACAGTGGGTACTGAACAACTTTCTGTGGAGTGGGTGTTCAATATTATGAACACTGGTAACCATGTTGATGTACCTCGTGCCCTCAGTGGTCCTGCTGCCTTGCCACAGAGTGAGAAGCCATTGTTGCAGACCATTCAGGCTTGCTTGCTACAAACCTAATAGGATGGTCCAATATCTACTTTTCAAAACTGTCTCAACATGTAGTAATGATATTTATATATGTCTCTCCTGTAAGGTCTTGTAAATCAAAGGCAATGTTGTATTATCACAGTATTACAATAATGATCTTTGGCATCTGAGTACATTTGTACTGTTACAAATTGTGGACAGTGCAAAACCAGAAATATCTAAATGCAGCCAATATCACAATGTAGGCAACATTTCCATTGCACTCACTATAATATTACAGCTGTGATATTTAAAATAATATATTGCAAGAGGTTTAGCTAGATATTGCATACCTAGCTATACAGTGTACTTTATGCCATAGAAGCAATCAATCTTCCTATAAAGTAAGAGCAAATAGACTAAAGAGCAAGATCGGACACCTTGAGCATCTCGGTGAGAAAAAACCCAGCTGGATTGCTACCTCTAGCATATTTTCAGTAATTTTGTTTCATTCAGTTTAACATTACACCACCAGCATAATAAATTTGAAAACCAAACTTCCTTTTCTATTTGAAAACAATTACTTTCACCCCCCAGAATTGTTGCAAGAAATGCAATAACAAAAATTTGATATTTTAAATGTTTTAACGCCTTAAGGGATACAAGTTACCATTTAGAAGTGCTGGATCCAATTTCAGTGCAGAAGAAATAATGACACCTATCACCTGTGTTCGTAGGTTTAAGCACGAGATGGTTCCTGGTATGCACAGTATTACCCAATAAGTACGACAGGCGTCAAAAGACACTGTATATTTCCTTTAAACTAGCACTGGATGATTGTTGCTCTCATTCCACCAGAAAAAGATAAATTCTAGTGTTTTTAAAAGAAGTCATCTCCAGTAAATTTATATTGGGCCTTGGCCACATACATGTTAAATTATGAGGTTTGGACATGGATTTTAGGAATGGGACCACCAATACCTTTACTCTGGCCATGCTTATTATGCTTATGTTATTTGCATATTAGAATTAGTGTGATCTGGTGAGAAGGCCTCACCCAGCACACGAAGCTGCGTCGTCCTGTTGGTGCTGCCTGCGGCATTGCTGGCGACGCAGGTGTAGTTTCCTGTGAGCTGCGCCACGGCATAGTTGAGGAGCAGTGAGCCGTCAGCGGTGACGGAGAGGCCGGGCCACTGGCCTTGACGCAGGGGCTCGCCGTCCTTCAGCCAAGATACGGAGGGTGGCGGCTCCCCTAGCAACGCACGGCATGCCAGCTGTGCGGGCTCGCCTCTCACCAGCGTCAAGGTGGGGGCCGCTGCAGACTCGTCCAGCACCGGGGCAGCTGTGAACCACGGAAGGAATATAGAGTAGTGTGTGCATGCCATCTGCACAGTAACCAGTTTCTGAGTCCCAATATTAAAGAGTCTTTTCTTTTGTCGATAGTACTGTCGAAAACACATGGCTTTAACTCTTGGTTAGCAGAACTCTTTACATAAATAAATAGAAATAATGTAGTATAACAAGTGGAGCTGATTACTGCAGAAGTTCTGAGTAAAAATTTGTTACTTTAAAATGGGTTTAATTTACAATATTTGTAATAACTAAATATTGTGAGGAAAAATTTTATGAAATCAAGCTAGAACTAATTATGGAATAATTTAATTTTTTTTAAAGTCAAATTTCAAACTCAGAAGAAAAAATTAAGAAAATAATACTGTGAAATTACATTTAAAAAGACATATCTCTTGATGGTAGCATAGAATATTAAAAACAAACAACTTATGAAGTACTAAATGTATTTAAATTTGTCAAATGTTTCTTGTAATTGTATAATAAATATAATATACCTAAAGTTTTAACTTTTTTTTTTTAAATCTTTTTAGTTTTTCTTAAAATGCTTCAAAATAATTTCCAGTTTCTGAAACACCTGCACATTGTGAAAAATTATGATTCTGGTTGCTGCTTGTTTTTCTCCATTTATTTCTTTATTTTAGCCCAGCCAGATAACTTTTGCAGTTGCACTATATAACTAGTTCCTTTTTGATGCTGGTGAGTGTATTTAGGGTATTTTCAACTGAAAACTTTGTCTGTTTAGAATTCTGTACAGGTTAAAATCAGTGATGGTTCATAATAGAAGTGTTTAATGCAATGCTTTACGTAATTTTTAAAATTATAATTTATTTACTGTCATACAACCTCATATCTCGGCCACGTGCATGCAAGGCGCAGGTTTTGCAATGCGTGTGATGTGTGTGTTCGGTACGTCGACGCGTATGTAAAGTGCATCGAAGGTTAGCTGACGGCCGAAGCCACCAGTAAAAGTGTCCTGTTAGTCTTAAGGCTTGTATTTGTTTTGCCATGCACTCCTGTACACTCTATAGCTAGGTATGCAATATGTAGCTAAATCTCTCACGATATCCAGTGCTGCCATAAGGGAGAAGGTCAATGTCTTTTTTTTTGTACTTGTTATGCGTATCTAATGGATGGTCCTGTGCATGGCCAGACCACACCATAGTCATGCCAGTGGATGTCAGTGGTTTTCACCAGGGAAGCTTGAAAACTAAACACTAATTCTCTTGAGTTAACATACCTTGACTGCCCATAACGGTTGTGTTTCAATACCTGAACACTTTATTGTAAGAATTGAAGCTTTCTGAACTCAGCTGAAGAAGGTACACCTGGCTGGTATTCCATCCGCATTGAAACGGCATGCTTATAGCTGCATGGTTGACTGTGTGAAATATGAGTCCATGATCAATATTGTGTGTAACATTGGAGAAACACCATTTTTTTGGTGGAAGATCAATGGCGTGGATATGTAAAAATGGCACAAATTGCGGGCTATAAAATTTTAATATTTTCATATAATTGTACTTAAAATGTGTGTTTCTACGAATATCCTTTCATAGAAGATCATACAAACACAGATGTTTTTATATTGCTTGAACCAATAGTATGTTGTGAAATTCAGCAGTAGTCGTACTTTGTTCTGGCACCAACAATGAAACTGAGCAACTGGGTAACTAGTTTATGGCATGTTGTGCCTGAGAAAAAGTAGATGCACGAGTTTCCCAGCAGTTGCATTGCCGTCTCCTTCCAGTTTCCCTTACTATAATCAATTACATTCAACTCCATACGCTCTGCAGGAGCAACTGCGGTTCCTGNGTCTCCTTCCAGTTTCCCTTACTATAATCAATTACATTCAACTCCATACGCTCTGCAGGAGCAACTGCGGTTCCTGTTGCATTTCTGTCACATTGTCATTGCCAGTTGCTCCGTGTGTACGCTGCCTAAAGGTTTGTCGTATTCCTGTCTTCCTTCTGTACAAAATTATATAATAATCACTTTTAATTGCATATGAATATTCTCTCTGCAGACTCACAGAATCCAATAATCTTCAGGTTGGCTGGCATTTGAACAGTTGCCAGGACATTTTTCACAATGCAGACGTACGTGCCCTCGTCATCGATGCGTGCCCCTGCAACAGATGCACAAACACATGGCATTAGCCACAAGACAAATTTCACATTCATCAACAGTTTAACATTCATTACAAAATGTTCAGTCCTATTACTTGCCATTGCCAAGTGGCTAGTTGACTAACCAGAAGTCGTGGTGGCCCAGGTTCAATTCCTGGCAAGGTAGCTCTTATTTTTGCATGTGGGAAATGTGGCAGGTGTTGCCAGTGGGTTTTCTTTGCATACTGTTGCCATTCCATCTCCGCCTCATCTCACAGCCATAGGTGTGATCAAGGGGCGGTCTTGGTATGCAAAGGAAATGTTAAAACATACTAATTTTCTCCCCTGTGGCTCACGACCCCCAAGTACATGATAAAAATAGTTTGATAGCTTTGATACCTTTGGCCACAATTCACGCTCACTTAAAGTGTTAGCTGTGTTCTTAGAATGGGACCACCTGTTATCAGTATACTAGCCAACTCTGGCCACACCTGTGCACATAGTGTTNTAGCTGTGTTCTTAGAATGGGACCACCTGTTATCAGTATACTAGCCAACTCTGGCCACACCTGTGCACATAGTGTTTGCTCCTCCACATGGCTGGAGTCTCAGGTATGTCCTGCATGGAAAGCAGTTTGCTCCTTTCCTGTCAGCGTCCTCCCATGCGTGATCCACAACCCTCCCTTTCACGCCAGAACACTGTGTAGGTGTTGTTTTTTTGGTATACATCTCACTAAATGTTTTGTGTAGATAACATTATCTTAGATTTTAAAAAAATATGAAGTGTTTTATCCTGTCATCAATAAAAATGTATTGTAGTCATTGGTAATGTGACAGACAGCAAAAGATTTTGGTTGGAGCTCAACAGTAAGGGTCTTGCTTGAATGCCAGTAAGAATGAAATGAGGTGAAGATGGAGCAGNATGCCAGTAAGAATGAAATGAGGTGAAGATGGAGCAGTGGTGAAAGGCAAGGGGTAGAGATGAAAATGAGAATTCCCCAAGATAACTAGCCAGCTAACAAGTTTCTCATATGGGAAAATCTGGATTACCCCAACAGGAACCTAACCTGGTTCACTTTGGTGGGAGACAAGTGATCTGATTATTAAACCACTGCAGTCTCCTGTCGTCAAAAAAACAATTCAGTTTTGCTGCCATATGAAAAATTTNTAGCTGTGTTCTTAGAATGGGACCACCTGTTATCAGTATACTAGCCAACTCTGGCCACACCTGTGCACATAGTGTTCGCTCCTCCACATGGCTGGAGTCTCAGGTATGTCCTGCATGGAAAGCAGTTTGCTCCTTTCCTGTCAAGCTCCTCCCATGTGTGATCCACAACCCTCCCTTTCACGCCAGAACACTGGNTGATCCACAACCCTCCCTTTCACGCCAGAACACTGGGTAGGTGTTGTTTTTTTGGTATACATCTCACTAAATGTTTTGTGTAGATAACATTATCTTAGATTTAAAAAAAATATGAAGTGTTTTATCCTGTCATCAATAAAAATGTATTGTAGTCATTGGTAATGTGACAGACAGCAAAAGATTTTGGTTGGAGCTCAACAGTAAGGGTCTTGCTTGAATGCCAGTAAGAATGAAATGAGGTGAAGATGGAGCAGCGGTGAAAGGCAAGGGGTGGAGATGAAAATGAGAATTCCCCAAGATAACTAGCCAGCTAACAAGTTTCTCATATGGGAAAATCTGGATTACCCCAACAGGAACCTAACCTGGTTCACTTTGGTGGGAGACAATTGATCTGATTATTAAACCACTGCAGTCTCCTGTCGTCAAAAAAACAATTCAGTTTTGCTGCCATATGAAAAATTTTGTGAGGGGTAAATTGACAATTTATTTTGCAGCAAATTTACCCTCCCCCAAATTGTAATGAAGGTATTTGAGAAACCACCTGTGACCTGCAGACTGCCAGAGTCCAGAACAGAAAAGCGATTGTCGCTCAGCGCAGAGCCGTCTGCATGCTGCCAGATGACGGTGGGTGGCGGGCTGCCGATCGCCATGCAAGGGATCATGCCGCTGCTGTTGAACTTCACCTCCACATCTGCATGGTCACACAACCACAGTTCAATCTTAGGACAAGTATGCACAGCCCAGCATTCTCTACTTAATTAAGTTAACTATTTGGCACAACTACAATTACATTATCAGAACATGAAAATTGCATTGGTCCTTATTATTGCATTATTATGTCTTGTGGCAATCTGGTATTTTTGTTGTTTGCAAAGACAAAGTGAGTGCCAGAATTGTCTTTCTTTTTGAAGCAATTCTGGCAGATCACGTAGTGCGTGGCATATGTGCAAATGCAGGAGCTGTAATGGAAAACTGGATGGAGTCAGCTTGTTAAAGTAAGTGTATAATTATTGTTGCTGTCATCGTAAATGCTGTTCACACCGTCATAGTATTACTTGCATAATTTTAATCATTACTTTAAATGGCAAATTGTGTGTGTTGTGTACTAAGCCACACAATACAAGACAGTATTCATATAAATAAAATTATTGAATATTCTTTCAGGAAAATCACTACTATAGATTGTTAATCTTAAAGCTTGTGCATAGCACGATTCTTGGTAATCAGTTACATTTATTTACGTATTAACTAGTGTTGACAGAATCTGCTCTAAAAAAAAATACCAGGCCATACAAGGAAACATATNTGTGTTGTGTACTAAGCCACACAATACAAGACAGTATTCATATAAATAAAATTATTGAATATTCTTTCAGGAAAATTACTACTATAGATTGTTAATCTTAAAGCTTGTGCATAGCACGATTCTTGGTAATCAGTTTCATTTATTTACGTATTAACTAGTGTTGACAGAATCTGCTCTAAAAAAAAATACCAGGCCATACAAGGAAACATATNACATTTATTTACGTATTAACTAGTGTTGACAGAATCTGCTCTAAAAAAAAATACCAGGCCATACAAGGAAACATATATTGTTGTTTAGTTTTATAGTCTTAAAATTTTTTGAAACAAAAACATTTTTCTTATGTTTGGTGGTAGAGTATAAAATTGAAAAAATAATAAAGTCTTTGTCATTTAGGGTGCTATTAATTTAAATTGTCCAAAGTCATCAAAATGTTTGGATTACGTTTAAAAAGAAATCACTAAAGAGGATTTTATAGTTGTTTTAATTAACAAAACACTGCTAACTTCCTGACGATTCAGTTAATTTGTGATTGCTGACTGGAAAAATNTATAGTTGTTTTAATTAACAAAACACTGCTAACTTCCTGACGATTCAGT
The DNA here is from genome assembly GCA_002778355.1 of Clitarchus hookeri. Classification (NCBI taxonomy): domain Eukaryota; kingdom Metazoa; phylum Arthropoda; class Insecta; order Phasmatodea; family Phasmatidae; genus Clitarchus; species Clitarchus hookeri. The sequence goes on along the minus strand of NQII01003393.1, from coordinate 205,005 downwards.
TAATTTGTGATTGCTGACTGGAAAAATTAGAGGAATTCACTTAGGTTTAGTGGCTCTGGAAATCAAGAATTTGCTAAAATTCATTGGTGTGATTCAGTGTATCTGAACCACAGAAATAATCAGTAGGATGTGAGGAATTCCAGCATAGCAGCTTCAACTTCAGTGTGTACGTTATTGTGGCATTGTACTTACCCATCGGGGACTGAATCACTTTCGGAGGTGTTCCCACTTCCAGGGTGATTGTGTCAGCATGTGTGCCAGCCTCGTTCTCGCCTCGACACACATACTTCCCAGCATGAGACATTTCAACATTGGCGAGTGTCAAGCTTCCGTCTTCTTGTGCCTGCTCAGACAATATTCAAGTAGCACTTAAAACTATGTAGAAAGGAACATTCACAACAAATATATGTAGTTAGAGTGGTCTCTGTAATGACACACATCCATTTTGGCATCGCTAGGAATTATTGATTATAGTTAAAAGTTCTGTTTGAAGAATATATCTAAGAATTGATTGCTTTAGTTACTACACCACCACAGCCCCCTAAAATCTTTATGTTGTATACTCCATTTATTTGCAGCATATGGCTCAACTGTCGGCGAGTCTAAAAATTTAAGAACACTTGACATATTCGTTATTGTTAGTGAAAGTCATGTTATTAATTATTAAAATTTGTACATGATAGGGCCTATCTAAAAATATGCAAAGCTTTAAATCAACTCAAAACTACTTTTAATACCCTTTTAAAAAGTCATTAAAGAAAATCAGTACTGTAACCCAAAGATTTAAAGTTTTCACATTTCAGAATTCTATAAAAACAAACAAATCTNATTAAAGAAAATCAGTACTGTAACCCAAAGATTTAAAGTTTTCACATTTCAGAATTCTATAAAAACAAACAAATCTACATATTAGAAAGGACCAGGCCCTTCTCTACAGAAACAAGCAACAAGCGCCCGGGGCGGACCTAACTTTTGAGATAACAGGCTTCAGTATTTATTACCATCGCTCTGCTTCTGATCAAATTTGTGCCATTAACTCTCGATTGATAGAACTGTCTCATTTAAGCCTAATCTCTGCCTAATGTATTGTTGCATGTATAAAATGATCTGGAGAAGTTCCTTGGGAACAAATTTGCTCACCAATGTGTTTACAATTTCTGTTGCCTTTTTTTTTGTCCAAACTGAGATTTTGAATTTGGATCGAACAAACTGCAAGGTAGGCAATATACGGCATCCCCGATTGGCGAATAAACTAACTATCCCCTTCTAATTTTTTCGTCATTTTCTGCACGACGATACTGATAATCGTTTCAAAAGTGTCTTTGTTCAGAGTTACTGGGATACTGATCATCAGATTTCAAGAATGGCAGAGGACCCATAAGAATTAATTTATCCCTTTGCCATTTAGTTAGAGACTCGAGCCAAGTAGATGGATCATCAGAAAGTAAGGGGTACAGTGGGCTTGTCAAATTTCTTTTCATTACGTTTTATACCAAGTAGTTGCTCTGACTGGTACAACTTATCCTCTAAAATGTTTTAATCTATTGACAAAGTTGAGTCTAAAATTGATTTAACTTCGTTACCAGAAAATGTTGCTGGTGTGCAAACAAATGTGGTTAATTGTTGTTCCAAAACTGATGGTGATGTAGAAGTTGTGAAGAAACTAGTCAATTTCTTTAAGCAGTCTTCGTCTCTGCACCTCGGACAGTTTCTTAGACACGTCACTTTATGTTCACTTCAGCAGGTAAAGTCAGCATCATGCAAAACACAAACTTACAGTAAACAAGAAACAAACATAATGTAATAGTTTTTCACCACCATATAGATAATGAATGCATATAACCTTTGGGTAACGCGTACATTTCAACATACCTACACTAGCAAATGCCACAAAATCACAGAGATAAAAAAAAAATTGAAAAATGTTTTTGCTCGCCCTTCTGTTAAAGGGGTGAGGAGTGGTGGCTGTGGAGTGTCAANATAAAAAAAAAATTGAAAAATGTTTTTGCTCGCCCTTCTGTTAAAGGGGTGAGGAGTGGTGGCTGTGGAGTGTCAATAGGGAGGGGAGAGGTGCAGAACATAGAATTCTTATGAATCGGTGCGCCACCAACAAAATAATATTAACTCTGCTCTTAGAGCTTCTGTATGTGCCGACTTCCAAGCCCTGTGAAAAGGACCACAGCGTAAATTTAATGGCAAACAGACGTCCGTGTTTACAGTAAACGCAGATATGTTATCAAAACAGAAGAGAAACATTCCAATTTGAAGGATATTGCAAAATGCAGCATTTAGTTAGGTATACAAATTTGCTGATCATCTCAGTTTACCATTACTCTTTGCTTTTAATAGTGAAATGAGTGGCATTCGTAAGACCCTTGGTGGTGCTAACTTACACATTTTCTTCTTGGCAGCTTATACGTGAGAAGGACATAGCTACTGAACTTTTTGGATTTTATTGTTTAAGGAAGAGGTGCTTTTATTGGTTATAAGGCAGTCATTATAGCTGGTTTGGTATCACATTGTCAAGTGAAGTAACATGCTTCAAATCAATGTGAAGAGAAAGTTAAAAAAAAAAAAAAGTATACCGTGTTAGAGATGTTGCAACAAAAAAATGAGAACTTAAAATTTTTTTTACAAACAAAAAATTGTCAAGAACTAGCTTGAAACAAAGTGTACAAATGAAAACATAAATTCCATCATCATTGAAGTTGAAATTTTTTGATTAAGTTGGTGGGACTTGAATAATGAGATGCAGAGTGCCTGTTTGCTAAAGCCATCAAGTTTATGCAGTGAGGAGGCAGAAACAGTAGTGACTCAAGGCCAACACTTAGCATGAACCAAAGTTTCTGTTTTGGACTGTATTATTGCAACGGTGCAATGCGAAACATTAACTCGAATACTGAATGTGTGCATGCCGGTACTAACTGGGTAGTTACTAGTCCTCCGCGGGTCCTGCTGCAGCTTGCTCCACTTGATCGAAGGCTCCGGGGCTCCTGTCGCGTGGCACCGCATAGTGACGCTGTCTCCGACCTTCACCAGCTTGTGTTCTTCCTCTGCAGTCATCACCGGTGCCTCCACGTACCTCGCCTCCGATGACTTACTAACTGGAAGCAAAGAAGAGACTGTTGTAATACCATACGTGTTTCATTTGTTGGGCAGATTGTTAACAGTGTATGGTCACATGCCAGGCTGTTTTTGCTACTCTGACAGTCTTGTGAAGGAAGCTGCCATTATAGCCAGCAGTAGAGCTGAAAGTGACCAAAAATGAGATTGCAGTAAGTAGTAAGTATGAAGATCTGGAACTCTCTCCTATAAAACACAGATGTCTCTTAGTCGCAGGTTAAGCAGAATGTGCAACATATCTGTGATAAAAAAAAACAGCTGACCAACACTGTCTTTTGGTGGTGAATTGACGAATGTGATGCCAAACAAGCTTTTTGAACAGCTCTATGAGGAATAATTTTGTGGTCTGTGTTCCCTTGGTTATGCCTAAATCCATCCTGTTCATTTTCTTGCCTACTTTTTACATAAAAATTACGTCTTAAGTTTTTTCATAAAAATTTCTATGATTTTATGTTAAATCTTAAATTTCATTACATATAATTTTTTTTTTATTTGGGAACTCCCATGTTATAGTTTTACTAGAACATTAATTCACAGACATATTATTTGCCAACCATGCTTCTGTGTATGTATATTACTTTCTTACATTCATTGCGTCTTCTGCCTTGGTGGGAGGCGAGTAGGCTGACCACTCAGCCATCTGACAATCAGTTTTGTAAGTGAATCATTGTGTGCCAAGAAACTAGTGGGTTAATATTCTGCATGTTGCTTTTTTGCTCTGGCTGGATTAACATAATAAACATGTAGCAGTATTTTGGAGCTGCGCTCCATTCATTGTGCGCAGAACACACCAAAGCCATCGGTTACACACTTACGGCAACATTGACGTCCAGGACATTGTCTGCTGGAAGGACTTTGCTGTCAACGGGGAGACTTCATCTAATACTGCAGTTATTAAACTTGTTCAAGCTCCATTACTGTATGGATTTAAAAAAAAGGGGAATTTGAAATGGGCAATGAACTTTGGTTATATGCTGTACATGGTTATCTTAGCACTTTTGAAATAAGCCCTGGAAAAATTGGACAGCTTATATTCTAACTTGCACACTGACAGGGATGCATCCGTTAACGACGGAGGGGAAATTCCAAGTCATAATGTTGAATTAACTGTGTTAGCTAAACATTTGTAAATATTGTAAGTATTTCCTTGGCTTTTTTTTTCTTCCTGCATATAGTGTAAAAATTTGTGAAATATTAATTCTTGTAACAATTTCACAGTTTTAACTTGACTTATTGCATGAATAAAGTTGTTGAGTCCATGGCAATGTTAATTTTACTTATGGTGGAGGAATACACAATGTGTATACAAGTGGATTTTTAGCAGGCCTGTCAAAAGTGCACAGTTCACTGTGAACAGCCTGTTTTCAGAAAACTGGTACTGTTTTCCATTAAAAATTACTCTATTAAATTGTTCTACATGCTCCAAGAACCAAACTTCTTGCCAAACTTACGGAGGATATTTGTGTATTAACCTGTTTTGAATATGAACCTAGAATGTTTATATGATTACAAGGGTTGCACATAAACAAAATTTATTTACAAGATTACGTTGGCACTAAAAAAAATGTAGGTATATGCAAAACACTGGCCAAACTGAGTTTTTTCCCAAAACAAACTTACGAATTTGCATTGAATTGCAGAGGGACAGCATAAGAATCATCAACATAATGAGACACACCTGCAACCATAGTTAGTCCACATGCATAGGTGAATTACTGGGTTCTAGGTTCACTTATAAAAAATAGATTCAAAACAAAAACAATGCANCCGGTGCGCCACCAACAAAATAATATTAACTCTGCTCTTAGAGCTTCTGTATGTGCCGACTTCCAAGCCCTGTGAAAAGGACCACAGCGTAAATTTAATGGCAAACAGACGTCCGTGTTTACAGTAAACGCAGATATGTTATCAAAACAGAAGAGAAACATTCCAATTTGAAGGATATTGCAAAATGCAGCATTTAGTTAGGTATACAAATTTGCTGATCATCTCAGTTTACCATTACTCTTTGCTTTTAATAGTGAAATGAGTGGCATTCGTAAGNGGTATACAAATTTGCTGATCATCTCAGTTTACCATTACTCTTTGCTTTTAATAGTGAAATGAGTGGCATTCGTAAGGCCCTTGGCGGTGCTAACTTACACACTTTCATCTTGGCAGCTTATACATGAGGACATAGCTACTGAACTTGTTGGATTTTATTGTTTAAGGAAGAGGTGCTTTTATTGGTTATAAGGCAGTCATTATAGCTGGTTTGGTATCACATTGTCAAGTGAAGTAACGTGCTTCAAATCAATGTGAAGAGAAAGTTAAAAAAAAAAAAAAGTATACCGTGTTAGAGATGTTGCAACAAAAAATTGAGAACTTAAAATTTTTTTTACAAACAAAAAATTGTCAAGAACTAGCTTGAAACAAAGTGTACAAATGAAAACATAAATTCCATCATCATTGAAGTTGAAATTTTTTGATTAAGTTGGTGGGACTTGAACAATGAGATGCAGAGTGCCTGTTTGCTAAAGCCATCAAGTTTATGCAGTGAGGAGGCAGAAACAGTAGTGACTCAAGGCCAACACTTAGCATGAACCAAAGTTTCTGTTTTGGACTGTATTATTGCAACGGTGCAATGCAAAACATTAACTTGAATACTGAATGTGTGCATGCCGGTACTAACTGGGTAGTTACTAGTCCTCCGCGGGTCCTGCTGCAGCTTGCTCCACTTGATCGAAGGCTCCGGGGCTCCTGTCGCGTGGCACCGCATAGTGACGCTGTCTCCGACCTTCACCAGCTTGTGTTCTTCCTCTGCAGTCATCACTGGTGCCTCCACGTACCTTGCCTCGGATGACTTACTAACTGGAAGCAAAGAAGAGATTGTTGTTGTAATACCATACGTGTTTCATTTGTTGGGCAGATTGAAAACAGTGTATGGTCACATGCCGGGCTGTTTTTGCTACTCCGACAGTCTTGTGAAGGAAGCTGCCATTATAGCCAGTAGTGGAGCTGAAAGTGACCAAAAATGAGATTGCCGTAAGTAGTAAGTATGAAGATCTGGAACTCTCTCCTATAAAACACAGATGTCTGTTAGTCGCAGGTAAAGCAGAATGTGCAACATATCTGTGATAAAAAAAACACAGCTGACCAACACTGCCTTTTGGTGGTGAATTGACGAATGTGATGCCAAACAAGCATTTTGAACAGCTCTATGAGGAATAATTTTGTGGTCTGTGTTCCGTTGGTTATGCCTAAATCCATCCTGTTCATTTTCTTGCCTACTTTTTACATAAAAATGACGTCTTAAGTGTTTTCATAAAAATTTCTATGATTTTATGTTAAATCTTAAATTTCATTACATATATTTTTTTTTTATTTGGGAACTCCCATGTTATAGTTTTACTAGAACATTGATTCACAGACATATTATTTGCCAACCATGCTTCTGTGTATGTATATTACTTTCTTACATTCATTGCGTCTTCTGCCTTGGTGGGAGGCGAGTAGGCTGACCACTCAGCCATCTGACAATCAGTTTTGTAAGTGAATCATTGTGTGCCAAGAAAACAGTGGGTTAATATTCTGCATGTTGCTTTTTTGCTCTGGCTGGATTAACATAATAAACATGTAGCAGTATTTTGGAGCTGCACTCCATTCATTGTGCGCAGAACACACCAAAGCCATCAGTTACACACTTACGGCAACATTGACGTCCAGGACATTATCTGCTGGAAGGACTTTGCTGTCAACGGGGAGACTTCATCTAATACTGCAGTTATTAAACTTGTTCAAGCTCCATTACTGTATGGATTTAAAAAAAAGGGGAATTTGAAATGGGCAATGAACTTTGGTTATATGCTGTACATGGTTATCTTAGCACTTTTGAAATAAGCCCTGGAAAAATTGGACAGCTTATATTCTAACTTGCACACTGACAGGGATGCATCCGTTAACGACGGAGGGGAAATTCCAAGTCATAATGTTGAATTAACTGTGTTAGCTAAACATTTGTAAATATTGTAAGTATTTCCTTGGCTTTTTTTTTCTTCCTGCATATAGTGTAAAAATTTGTGAAATATTAATTCTTGTAACAATTTCACAGTTTTAACTTGACTTATTGCATGAATAAAGTTGTTGAGTCCATGGCAATGTTAATTTTACTTATGGTGGAGGAATACACAATGTGTATACAAGTGGATTTTTAGCAGGCCTGTCAAAAGTGCACAGTTCACTGTGAACAGCCTGTTTTCAGAAAACTGGTACTGTGGATGCTAATGTTTTCCATTAAAAATTACTCTATTAAATTGTTCTACATACTCCAAGAACCCAACTTCTTGCCAAACTTACGGAGGATATTTATGTATTAACCTGTTTTGAATATGAACCTAGAATGTTTATATGATTACAAGGGTTGCACATAAACAAAATTTATTTACAAGATTACGTTGGCACTAAAAAAAATGTAGGTATATGCAAAACACTGGCCAAACTGAGTTTTTTTCCCAAAACAAACTTACGAATTTGCATTGAATTGCAGAGGGACAGCATAAGAATCATCAACGTAATGAGACACACCTGCAACCATAGCTAGTCCACATGCATAGGTGAATTACTGGGTTCTAGGTTCACTTATAAAAAATAGATTCAAAACAAAAACAATGCAGAATTGTGCAAAAAATTTCACTTATCACAACATAGACTAAAGCACAAGTGAGCGACCAACAAAGTAAACAGCTCAAGAAGAAGCTCATTGTATGAACTTCCTAAGTATTGCCCTATTATAGCAACAACCACTGTTATAAAAAAAATTGAATTTTTACAGAAAATTTTAAAATCAAACAACCTACAACCTTAATTGACCAATCAAATGAACCGTGGAACCGTGAAGTTTGTTTACCATACATTCTGAAATGTTCAATGTGACCACCATGAGCGGCCTGAATGACATCTACGCGATAATTAAACTCGTTCCATGCTCTTGTCAGCATGTCCGGTGTTACGGTTTGGATGGCGTTCGTAACTCCCGGTTTGAGGTGGTGAGGGGGAAGCGAGCTTACATTCGACAAGTCAATGTGAAGGCCGCCGCCGATTGTTCATCATTGCCAAAGCTCAGAGCAGGGGTAGAACAGGCCCGCGCGGGCCCTTGACCACCCAACCGGGGTTTTATGTATTTTTCCAACCACCCCTGCCTGAGGGGGAGGTGGTTGGAAGGCAGGAGTAGCAAACTCCCGCCTGGTTTCTTATTGAAAATTTAAATAAATTAGTAATTTAGAATATTTCAGGACTTTTAAATAGCCACCAACAAGCCCACGAGTGGACTTAGTGGTGGATATAATAATGTTTAAATTGGTTATGTTGATTCTAGAGCCAGAAGTTGTCGTTTANGCGGGCCCTTGACCACCCAACCGGGGTTTTATGTATTTTTGGCAGAGGGTTAGGAGAGGCAAACCCCTCCGCCACCCGTATCCAAGGTGTACTTACAGTGGTTTCCCGCCTCGGTCACTTTTCCACTAGGTTACCCCAGTGGACAGGTTTGTAATGTTCTCCAACCACCCCTGCCTGAGGGGGAGGCGGTTGGAAGGCAGGAGTAGCAAACTCCCGCCTGGTTTCTTATTGAAAATTTAAATAAATTAGTAATTTAGAATATTTCAGGACTTTTAAATAGCCACCAACAAGCCCACGAGTGGACTTAGTGGTGGATATAATAATGTTTAAATTGGTTATGTTGATTCTAGAGCCAGAAGTTGTCGTTTAAATTGCGAGACATCGTGAGGGCGAGGTCCAGGAAGGAAGATTTTAATTAAGTTTTCTGAAAATATTCCCCATACCAGCCACTGAAGGTGACTGGTAATTAAAAATGCAATAGTAAGGTGTTTTTTCTATAATAATTAAGTAATCTAAGTTTTGTTTTTAAAATTTACATTGAAGATGTTGTTCAGTAAGTTAATTGTAATTTATAATACGTTTTTTGCTTGTATGTGTGAGCAACTCTGACGAGCGACGGGTTTTGTTACAGAAAATTTTTTGAAGTCTGTTATATTAGCATAAAAACGCTGAGGGCATGTTTTTATTGCTTGGAAAACAGTTATTTTATATTTGTTGTTAAGTATTTATACTAAAAAGTATTTAGAGTTACTAAAAACGCTTGAAAAGTGAGTAAGAAACAGCCACTCTTGGTTTCACGAGTTGAAAGCTCTGTGATTTTCAATGTGAAGGGGACGGTCTGATGTTTCCTTCATGTGCCGAGAGATGACACTGGGAGCGTCTGTCGTCTCACTATGAGCGTGTGTTGTGTGTTAGTCTGCATCATGATGGCGACGGAACNCCGAGAGATGACACTGGGAGCGTCTGTCGTCTCACTATGAGCGTGTGTTGTGTGTTAGTCTGCATCATGATGGCGATGGAATAACAGAAGGCATTCTGTGTTATTCAGTTTGCTAAATGTGAATAGGTTACGACTGTTCAACGTGAATTCCCGTCGCAAATACGGATGTCGNATTCTGTGTTATTCAGTTTGCTAAATGTGAATAGGTTACGACTGTTCAACGTGAATTCCCGTCGCAAATACGGATGTTGTGCCCAGAACGAGGTAGACGATGCCTTCATGTCTAAGCTGGCTTTTAGCAATGAAGCGACGTTCCATACAAATGATAAGGTTAACTTGCATAACGTGCGGATATGGGGTCAGGAGCCTTCACATGAAACCACCGAACACGAGCACGCTTCCCCCAAAGTAAACGTGTTTTGCGCTGTATCCAAAGACATTGTTTTCGGCCCTTTCTTTTTTCACGAGTCCACTGTTACTGGAATCCCTTATTTGGTCATTCTTACAGAGTGGTTGTTTCCTCAGTTAGAAGAGGCGGCGGGGGACTTCATTTTCCAGCAGGATGGTGCGCCACCCCATTGGCACCTAGCTGTTCGCGGATACCTGAACGAGACGTTGCCGCAACGCTGGATTGGTCGAGGAGCAGCTGGTGACCAGGCTCTTCATCACTGGCCCCCAAAAAGCCCGGATCTTACCCCATGCGATTTTTTTCTACGGGGGTACATAAAGGATCAAGTGTTTCGTCCACCATTGCTGGCCAACATTGACGACCTCAAAACGAGAATTACGGACGCCATCCAAACCGTAACACTGGACATGCTGACAAGAGTGTGGAACGAGCTTGATTATCACGTAGATGTCGTTCAGGCCAATCGTGGTGGTCACATTGAACATTTGTGAAGATATGGTAAACCAACTTCACAGTTCCATGGTTCATTTGATTGGTCAACCAAGGTTGTAGGTTGTTTGGTTTTGATATTATAGACATCCAAAGTTGGGGTATTTTTTTATATTCAACCTGTATAGTGCATCTTGACCCAGAATAATAGTGATCCCTTTTTGTGATGTGTACATCATGTTGCAAGGTTTTAGTTCTGAATTGTATGGTAATATTGGCGTAAGTAAGCATTACCCACTGGGTTAAATGGAATGTGTATAATTAGTATTTACGGAGTTATCTTNGGTAATATTGGCGTAAGTAAGCATTACCCACTGGGTTAAATGGAATGTGTATAATTAGTATTTACGGAGTTATCTTGCATTAGGGAATACTATACTTACTGACAAACTTTGCAATTTGATAAATTTGTTTCAAATTTCTCATTCACTGGAATCATGCAATCTTAATCAGGCGGTGCCTTTTATACCCTCTCAGTTATGATTATCAGTTCCACTATGGTTTTGATTCCAGAGCTGGTGTGCTAATATGTATAAGTCATAAGAACGGGGTGTTAAATCACTGTACATATAGACTCAAATTACTTTGTGTATAGCTGAGTGGTCACTGCTACATAATTTTCCCTTCTGTAGTATATATTTGTGTTATAGGCCTAGTTCAGTTACCATGGTCAATGAATGGTAGGATTTAGAGTTTAAAAAAAATCTTCCCTGAAATTTATACACAAAGTGGCCATATAGCCAAACACTTGAGGGATAAGATAAAATTTTGAATTGGGAAACAAATTTAAAACAGCTAAAAAATGTTAACACTACTAAGGTATTATTCATTCTGTTTCTTAATGTATTTTGAAAAGATTAGTTTATAACAGCTTCACACTTCTTACAGTCTTTTTTACATTTCAGTACAAGTAAAAAATTTTACTTTGAACACGCTAAATAATTCCATTTTCAGTNTTCTTACAGTCTTTTTTACATTTCAGTACAAGTAAAAAATTTTACTTTGAACACGCTAAATAATTCCATTTTCAGTTCTCCATAACTGACTGAAATGTTTCTTTAAAGAAGGCAATTAAAGTGCTTTACTTTCATTCAACTTAACAGATTTGGGAGTAGAATGCTATTGGAATATGGAAAATGTGCTTATTAACACAGCTTCCAATATCATGCCCTTGCAGGCATTTGAACAGACATTATTGCACGACAATGTTTGTGTAGTGGGTCTACAGAAGGTATACCGGTATGTGTTCTGGTTCGTCTGTGACAATTCACAAATCATGTACGGTAGAAAACATGTTTCAATACCCTTTATTACATATAAATACAATTCGAATTGGCAAAAAACCTTCAGAATGACTAATAAAATATATATCACAGCAATAATTACCACAGTTGTAAATAATTTGTTTCATTGATTAAAGTTCTTTGTATTTGCCTTGGAGCATCAAAAAGAGAAAAATACAACATTAGAAATATAATGTTAGCTCCAGAACAACAAACAAATCAGTTTCTAATCAACTGATTAGAAACATTACCATTTTCTTTGACTAGAACACAGCACCCATTTGACTAAAAACTCGTAGAAAGGAGGGCAGCAATTAACTTTCGCATTAAAGCCTTCATTCCAAAAAGTACTTCTAAAGTAATTAGAAGGTAAGCAAAATAATTACAGCGGGAGGCAGCCGCGTAAGACCCAGTACAACTCCGACCGTTATAAATTACAAAAAACAAACAACATATTAAAAATTTCACGCCCCAACGATCTAGTTGCAGAGACAGACAAAAATGGATGCTCATAAATACTTGGGCAGCTAACAAGAACACNATTTCACGCCCCAACGATCTAGTTGCAGAGACAGACAAAAATGGATGCTCATAAATACTTGGGCAGCTAACAAGAACGCACTATGTAAAGAAGCGTTGTGGGAAACTTTCGCACTAGAATTATTTATAATAGCTCAAAGTNACACGACATGTTAAAACAAAAGAGAGACAGCAACGCGACACTATAGCTAAGCCGGAATGTAATTTTGAAGGGCGACCGAAACCAGAATTTTGAAATCGCCTAGCCTTACTGCACACCCAAGATACAGAACAACTATGCCACACAAATTACAAAAAACGCAAGGTCAGCGTTCTCCGCGACTTACCGTTTACTGCCCCATCGCTCAGTAGCTAAACTGGTAAACTGCGTCAGCTCAGTAACATGATGTTGGCGTTGTCCACTGCTGGACAAAGGTGAAAATGGTTGAGCCATCAGGTACTGGCGAGGATCTTGTGGCGTAAGTTGCGGTGGAAAGCCGCAGACTTTGGGTGGGCATTAAGAAGGGCAGAATAGACAGAGCCCTGGCCGAGCAAGGACTTGCGTAAACTATACTGGCCAATCAAAAGGGGAAAGCAAGTAAGGAGAACGGGGAGGAAAAGGGAGGGGATCTGAGCCAAGCAAAGAGTACACCACCACGCAGAAGTAGATGGCGGTAAAAACATTAACACGACAGTGCTAGCGTCACCGCACATCTTTAGTTTTTCTATTGTCATCCTCAGTGCTATTATTACATCCCATATTCCCCTACTATTTTTTAAATCATATTGGTCCTCCATTCTTATATATTGTGTCTTAGTCTCAGTCTTCTGTAGTAATACCTGGCAGAATCTTTGACCCATGAGATACAAGTATCTGTGTGTGACCGTGTTCACATCTGAAATGTTATAGTATGTGTTTTGACAAATAATAAAAATAAAAAATTGTATTATCCAGTTGTAAACAATGTTTTTTTCACATTCAGTTCACTCATGATCATAACAACAGAAATCTTAACAGTATTTACTATCAGTTATCAGAGAAAATGCAAGAAATGAATGAAAAAGGAAAGGGACTCCAAATATTAGTTTTGGTTTAAAGAACCTCCAAATGGCTTGTGGTCATGTAATTATTATGTTATGATTTAAAAAAATGATTTTAAATAATTTTGAATTTAACGGCAAGTTTATTGACTTCATAGAGTTTTTTGCAAATGGTATTTGAAGTTAGCAGCTGAAAATTTGTTAGTCACAATATGCCACCTGCAAAAAAAAACTCCAAAATTATTATGTATGTTGAATTATTGACAACAAACTTCATGAACAAACTCCCTAGGTACTGGTGAGTTAAAGAAAGCTATTTTAGCCTTAAATTTAGGTCATACTATAAATACACACTTGAAACTATTGAAATATAGCTGATATTTACTAGTTAGTGCAACAGCAGTTCTTATTTCTAGTACAATCACAATCCACTAATTCACTAGATAAAAGTTCAATTTTATTTTAGAAAATTGGTTTATTGTAAAGGGAAATTTCTGGGGTCTAAATTTACTTAAGGATTGGTTTTTATAACCATTACTAAACATAACAATGTGATATAAATTACTGGTGTTAAATAATTTACTAAATTACTTTTAACATAAATACCTGTTTCCAAATCATTATCCCCTTCACATTGGTAAAGTCCTTCATCCATACTTCGTGCGCTGTCTATCACAATATTAATGCCATTTTGCACATCAATGAGTTTAATTCTGCTGTTTGGCAGGTCCTAAAACATTAAGACTGCACTAAGAGCTCCTCACAGTGTAAAAAAAATGGAATACATATAAAATTTTTATAGTTTAATCTTTTATTTTCTATTTTAGTCTACAATAAAACAAAACAGCACCCATTTGCAGCTGCAATGTTTTTACTTTTCTTCTTATATTCACACCCTTGACCCTTTTTTAACAGGAGAAAAGTAAAATACAAATAAAATTACTGAATACAGTTCATATTTTATAAAATAATTGTAAGAATGCAGTGGTTTAACTGCTGATGTGGGTGGAGATGAGGACTTTGTCTTAGGAATGATAAACACTGTTCAAGAAAGTTTTGGACTATACCTCATATGACTGGTTAGAAACCTAGAATCATCTGCTGTAAAATATATAACAATATACACTATTTTTGAGAGAAACATACTAGGATCTTGCTGCCGTTCTTTATCCAGGTGAGTTTGGGTTTAGGAACACCAGAAGCTGTGCAAGAAATGGTGATAGTTTTGGACTATACCTCATATGACTGGTTAGAAACCTAGAATCATCTGCTGTAAAATATATAACAATATACACTATTTTTGAGAGAAACATACTAGGATCTTGCTGCCGTTCTTTATCCAGGTGAGTTTGGGTTTAGGAACACCAGAAGCTGTGCAAGAAATGGTGATAGTTTTGGACTATACCTCATATGACTGGTTAGAAACCTAGAATCATCTGCTGTAAAATATATAACAATATACACTATTTTTGAGAGAAACATACTAGGATCTTGCTGCCGTTCTTTATCCAGGTGAGTTTGGGTTTAGGAACACCAGAAGCTGTGCAAGAAATGGTGATAGTTTTGGACTATACCTCATATGACTGGTTAGAAACCTAGAATCATCTGCTGTAAAATATATAACAATATACACTATTTTTGAGAGAAACATACTAGGATCTTGCTGCCGTTCTTTATCCAGGTGAGTTTGGGTTTAGGAACACCAGAAGCTGTGCAAGAAATGGTGATAGTTTTCTCTTGCGTGAAGGTGAAATCCTCTGGAGTGACAGTCACTGTGACGGGTTCACGCACTCCAAGAAACACACTACCTCTGTCTCGTCCACCTGAAAATGACACATATTTTACTCTTACCACAGTAAATACATGCCTTGGCTTGGCGAAACAACATACTGCTGTTTCAATTTCTGATCCAGTTACCTTTATGGATGTAAAAGCTAGCTATATGTAAACTAAATAAGTTAATTTTTGGCAAGTTTAGAAGTTTGGCAGAATATGTCTAAATAACTTAAACAGCTTCTGAAATAACCCTTCTTTTGTTACCACAACTTCTCATCATATAATTATCAACAGATTTTATAAAAGAATGTAAAATTGCCGTGTGCTTCGTGGCACATCCAGTTTATCCTGCTAGTTGTGTCTTTCATGCCTTTTTCACCTATGTTTGTTTTAGTACTCGTTTAAAACATGGTACAAATATGTGTGTAAATTGGAATGTGTGTAAATGGAACTGACCTTTGTTCTCAGCTGTGCACACGTACCACCCCTCGTCTGCCGTGGTAACAGAGTTGACAACCAGCGTGCCATTCTCAAGAACTGAAACCCTATCATTGCTTTCTATCAGCTCCAGTTCATCTAAAAATGAAGAAAAAAAATTAAAACAAAATTACATCACGGAATGTTTCAAATTGTACTAGCTGTAATGTACAGTACAGTAAGGTCCTGCAATGACATTGGGTTACGTTCCCGAAAACTGCAAATGTCTATAAAACAAACATTTTCCCACAAAAATACCAAATCCAGTGGTTGGCTCTCAGGTTCCCCAGAATACCAATAATGTGTCCTATAAATTTGGGAACATAAGCTGTAAATTAAAAAAATATACAATGAAGTATGTGCACTTTCCTTTATTCCTATCCTTTAAACTTTCCATTATTTAAACTAAACACACTTTCATAAGTTTTTTTTACCAATTCTACATGGCTACATATGGTATAAAACGAGCCTTAAATTTTTTTGAATTAAGAGACAAGAAAACTTTATAACATAACTTTGGTGACAACCGCAGTTCATGGTTAATTTGATACTTCCGAAATCAATATTAAAAAATTTACTGCAGTCAATAATGCATGTAGTTAATTGGGAAATTAGACAAATTAGGAAAAGTTGTTCTTTGTTTTAATCTGACTAAAAATGCAATGTTCGAAATTTGTGATCAGTAAAATTTTATTTTAATAAATGCATATAATACTAAGAACTGGCGTGGATGAAATATCCACATGTTTCAGTCATTCACAAAGTGCCATTTTTTTTAACACTAGTATGCAAGTCATTATGTTTGTGGCAGTGTTAAATTTTCAAACAGGGTGCGATAGGCAGGTAGGATAAACTGAGCTGCGCTTTCACAAGTGTTAAGTGAAATGTGTACCAGCTACATCTAACGATGTTGCAGAGAAACATCGTAGCAGACAGCATTATAGCGAGACTTGCCATACTTACATTTTCAGTGGCAGTACAGAAACATTTGTAATTATTTTTAATATAATTTTCAAACTGGTGTACGTACCTGGAGTTGGCTGCAAGGGCTCGTTTGACCGGGCCCAGGTCACATTGTGCTGCAGTAGGCTACGCACCTTGCAGTGCAGGAAGGCGCTGGAGTCTGGAGATGCCAGCACCTGACCCGCTGTCTGCACCTCAGGAGGAGGACCTGGACCCATCACCACCAAAATAACTACAGTTGGAACACTCTTTTCCTGCACATTACATTTTATTATTTCATCACACCACCATTTTTCCATTAACTTTAATGATTTCCTTTCCTTTCCTTTCCTGCTAATAACTTCACTATTTATTCACCTTGTGGCCACAATTCCAACACTGCTGCTGTTTAAAACTAAACAGAGTGTAGTGCAGAGATTTGGGCAGCTCTTAACATTGAAGTGTTGAGAGCCAATAAAGGTGAAATGAGGCGAGTATGGAGCAATGCTGGAATGCAAGGGTGGGTGAAACGGGAGATCCCTGAGAAAATCCACCGATCTACTGCATCGTCCAGCACGATTCCCACATGCAAAAATTTGGGAGCGACCCCACCGGGAAGTGAACCCGGTTCGTCTTGGTGGGAGGCGAGTAGTCTAACCACTACACCACTGCGGCCCCTGTTTAAAACTAAGCTGGTGTAGATAGTTAGAATGTTGTGACACATGGCATTCTATTTACGTGTGGTTACAAGAAACAAGACAAACTAAATTAAAATCAGAAATATTTTTTCAATCATTAATGTATGATTATTGGGGGATTGTTAATTACACAAGCCACTTAATTTGCTGTTTACACAGATCAACGATAAAACTGAAATTTATTTTCAACAGCAACAAGTATATGCTTCCTGCAATTCCTTTGCAATTAATCACATGATTCTTTTTGTGAAATTCTTTATTTTGTATATATTTAGTAGCAACAATGTCTGTGTGTTCTTACATATCATAAATATTTTTGCAAAGTACAACAAAGTTCTGGAATTGCATGTGGCCAAAATAATTCTTCATTTTGGCAACAGTAAACAAATTGTATTAATTTTGGAAAAGGCTAATAAAGTACAGTTTATTACTACAGGGGGGAGGGCAGGGGATAATGTGTACCAGGTATGTAACTGCAGCACAGAGAAAGTGCTCACTGTATCGAAACACCTACCTGAAATTGAAAGATAGGTTGCTTTCTTGTGAACTCCAGCTGAATTCCTAGCCCAGCAGGTGTAATTACCCTCAGCAGCCGGAGAAACGTTTGGTAAACTCCACGTCACTTTGGATGTCTGCCTGACAAAAAAAATGGTGGATCATACAATATCCATATTTGGTGTTGCTTCTCTACCAACTGCAGTTCCTGCGCACATGCTGTTCAGTTTAAATACAGAGATTTACCATCATGTGTTTGAGTTTGTTTCGCAGATATTCACATATAGTTTTATCATTGGTAGGACCAAGACTTATTTCCAATTGAAAGTTCTTAGTACCTAGTAATTTAAGTATAAGTCACAGATTCCTCAGATGGTGCACATTTTGAACAGCTTGTGTGAGACATTCAACATTAATGTAATCAATTGCATTAAATATATTCAGTAAATCCAATTAGGGTTTTTTATTGCATTTGTGTCCCATTAACTCTGAAATGGGGCTGCATAGCCTACTTGTGTAGATTACATCTTTTGTTGCCAATGGTCTGTCTAAAACGCTGCCAAAGTATGTCAGTTGAGTCACGGAACAGGTAGAGTCAGGTTCTCTCCCTAATTTCCTATGCTGCCCCTGCGTGGGCTTAATGTACACAGCTGCACCTGAATAAACTTCAGATCAGCTGCAAATGCACCATTACATATCTCCACTAACTCCAAANCCTGAATAAACTTCAGATCAGCTGCAAATGCACCATTACATATCTCCACTAACTCCAAAACCAAATAGGAGTTCCTGTACGATTTCTTCTGCAAAATGTCAGCTAAATTCTATGCCTTAAGCCAAGAACATAATACCCAAATAATTACTCATTAAACGATTATGGCCCTTAGGAAACTATGCTGCTAGTGGCCCAAATTGCTTCTTGTGCACAAACCCCCTTAAGCCTGACAGGAATGTGCTGTCTCATTAACCAATTTAGCATCTGCACAGTCAATTTAGAATAATTAGCATTTAACCAGTTACGTAATGCTGCCAGATTCTTCTGTATTTCTGGCCTTGCAGCCCTCAGCATAGTCTGAGGAGTCCTGCAACCAGGTGGCATATTCAAGACACGACTGGTTTATAGTGTAGATCCTGCAGGGTTCAGAATTGCTCTGGTATAAGAGGGACATGCTATTTAGACAACTTATAACACTATCATGTGTATAAACACTGAGAACCATGACGCTACCTCACTTGGAAATTGTGTTGCATAGCTTGCATTCCTTACACATAATAGACTATGGCTGTGGTGTTGGATGCTGCTGATAAGATTAAGTTTAATTACGTTACACATATAACTGCGCATTGTACTACTGTTCCGTAATTAGCTACAGTATATAATTTGCCTGCAACTTTGGTCAATGCCGCATGGCAAGCTGACATTATTTCTTTGGAAGTTTTAAAGTATCCAATGAAAGTACATAAGGAAGTGGTGACTCAATATTTCCCAAACCTTCCGCCAGAATGATGTGTTTCTGATCATTCTGGCCAAAACCAGTGTCAGTCATAATAAAAGGAATGATGATCAGACCACCTTCTATGAGTACTTTCACAAATCATGGACCTTCCTATTTATCCAGTATTGATTTATTTTTAATGCGTATAACTGCAGAGTGGCTTCTCTTTTTTTTGTCGAGAGGGTTTCTATGACATCCGTTCTGGTATTTTGTGCTTCCTTCCTTGGTAAAATTTAAGGTCACGTAGATAAAATTGTGCACAGTCCCCCTCTGCCAAGTTGCCCACACCCTTGCATGCATTTCCCTCTTTTGTAGACATATGAACCCCAGCCCAGATAAATACGCATTTAGATCACATCCATATCATGGAAGTAGTTATGAAATGAGATTTCTGGGCCATGTAGCACTGCTTTGTAAAAAAATCTTATTTTGTGTATAGTGCTTAAACCAAGTTAAATTAAGTTTTTGTAAAGGAGTGCCAAGTGGCCCAGAACAGTAATTTTGTAACTATTCTCAGACATCTATAATAGTATAAGGAAAAAATTTTATGTTTATTTAGATAATTTTTTAAACATTGCTAAATAAAAATCTGTTTTTAATGAATGTCTCTAGTTCTTCAAATATGAAGCAAACATATGAAAACATATCTCTGACTGCAGCCAATATGGGCCCATCAATACTACTGCCAGTATAAACAGGAATTCTTTGACAATAAATTTGCTTTGGAAGTAAGGGCGTTACACTAGGCAGCCAGGTTGCGACCAGTGCTGATATTGTGATATTATCTACACATCTGGGTACAATGCTGGAAGACAGTAAATATCTGGTTGTGTGAAGGGACCCCACATTGTAACCTACTTATAAACTTATAAGACTTATAAACGAACTGTTTCTTTGCCCACTAGAGTGAGTGAAGAGATTTGGGCAGTTCTTAACAGCGAGGTGATTAAGGTGAATATAGAGCAGCGCCGAAATGAAAGGACTTGGGAAACGGGAGATCACCGAGAAAACCCATCGACCAGCGGCATCGTCCCGCACGATTCCCGCATGCGAAAATCCGGGAATTGAACCCGGTTCGCCTTAGTGGAAGGCAAGCAGGCTAACCGCTCAGCCACCGCGGCCTCTTCGCGGGTTAGAAACAGCATGTGTTGATACCACAATACCACCATACTATACTACGCTAGTTTATAAGGAAAATATACCCAAAGTTAATATTAATTATATTCATAGTTGCAATACCAAAATATGTGACACATTACATATATATACATGCAGGACCTAGAAATTTACACTAAATCTGTATTATTTAGGGATGAAATTAATAAATAATCTGCCAAATTTTCTAAATATATATAGTGAATTAAAAAATAATTTATTTTGCATGAAAACAACACTTGTATTTGACCAGGGGCGTCAAAACCATTTTCTGTTAGGGGAGGGGGGGGGGTAGTGTTTTAGAGATTTTGGTGCCCCTAGTGCTGCAAAATGCACCCCTCCCCAAAATTTTGTTTTTAAATCAATTACTGCTGTATTTACGTGCAGCACACACAAACAAACACATTGCTTCTTATTTACATATTTTGACACAATATACTTATACCAGTTTAATAATTACTACTTAACATTAGTACTTATCTATATTTTCGATACCTATATTCAAAGTATGAAATTGAATCTACTTTGTTTTCTTGTGGCGTCTTATAGTAAGACACGGAAGGGAAGGGCTGCAAATGCCCCCCTTGTTCCTTCCCTTTCCCGCGCCTTTATATTTGACCACCAGATGTCCTGATGCCCAGTAAAAGTGCGGACGAACTGTGGACGGCATCAGGACTGTCAGGTGGGACGAAAGGGACTGTCATCTCCAGTGCTTTAGCTACGGGAAAGGTTTCCCATGAAACTCCCCTCTCAATGTATTATGTTACGCAAAGGACAGCATTTTGAAAAGAAAAAAAAACAGTTTGTGGATTATGAGAGCCTCATATCCGATATTTTTATAAACCCAGTCTAATCACGATAGTAAAAATAAATTAACTCTAATTTGTACTAATTTGAAAATAGCATAAGTTTATGTGACATACTAAGATTTTAAATTAAGTATATGGTTTATGTTCAAGTTGTTTAATATCGCATGTAACCTTAAAATGTTCCTCAGTTTCTGTTCATTTGTTACATTATACCATTATATGAAATATTAGTATTGTTAATTTCTAAAATGAAGGATGGGGGTAGCTGAATTTGACCCCTGGCGTTTACATCCAGCGTGATAGGTCTGGACAGCCTATGGCAACAGCACTCACTGGTACGTGATGAACCCACTAACGGGGCTGCCTTCCTTGAACCACATGACCTTGAAGGGCACGACAGACTCCACGTGGCACTTCAGAATGACGGGATCGCTGACCCATCCAGCTGTGTGGGGCTGAATTGTCACAATGGGGGGAGCTGAAAACAAGACAGGTGTCAAATACCATTATGCATATGTGGCTGTATCAGTGATTCAAACACTACATGATCTCTTTTCCAGAGCAATGGTCATTAGCCCCCCCCCCCTCAACCTACAATTCTAACTGTCCGTTATTCAGTGGTAATACGAGGTGTGTTCAAAAAATAAGGTGACTGCAAATTTTGAGTGCTACGTACATTAGATTATCTATTGTTTTTATTGTTATGTTGGTACATATGTTGACATTATCAGCCATTTTGCATTGTTAGTTTGTTTGTGGCAGATATAAAGGTTAGACGTGTTTTGGTGTGCTTGGCAATTTTTTGCTATCGCAAACAATGAATCAAAGAATCTCTATTAACACCACAGTAATCATGCCTCAGCCACCGTATTCACCGGACGTGGCCCCCTGCGACTTGTTCCTGTTCCCAAAACTGAAGAGACCCATGAAAGGACGGATGTTTGCCACGATTGAGGCGATAAAGACCTGGGAGACTTCAATGCCATACCAAAATGCGCATATCATAAGTGCTGCGAGGATTGGCAAAAAGCGCTTGCACAGGTGTATTATATCTGAGGGGGGTTACTTTAAAGGGGACAAAAAAATATATTGATGAATACATAAATATTTATTGAGACAAAGTCACAAAATAACAAGTCACCTTATTTTTTTAACATACCTCGTATATAAATGCTACCTGTGTATTGTGTGAAAGATTTTGGGTGGCACTTAACAGCTAAAGTCTTTAGTGTCTGTAGGGGTGAAGTGAGGGAGTGGTGGAGCAACGATAGAATGCAATTTTGAGGGAAACGGGAGAACTTCAATAAAAACCCGCCAAAGACAATGTCCGTCACGTTCCCCAAATGCGAAAATCGGGATTTGACTTAGTTGTGATGGGATGCGAGTAATGTGATCACCACCACTAATGCGTTGGTTTGTGATTTTCTATAAACTTGATTACACATTAATTGGTGAGACTCGCAGGGTTGGTGGAGGGTACAACAATTAGAATTTTCATTCATTAACCCGTGCCCGTAAATGCAGGAGTTCGTGGTTAGAATGCGTCGAAAATGTGTATGTACCTAATAGAGCTCCTGCCAGCAGGCGACCATCATCATGCGTGAATCGTTTTTTGTCGCAGCTCTTGCAGGTGCAAATGCTCTGTCATGAATATTTGTGACTGTCTGAGAGCAGTACTCGAGACGGATAGCTCAACCACTTGTTCAAACTACAGACATTTAAGAGTTAGTAGTCCGGACATATTCTCGGTACATTCGTTGTTTGCCCGTCTACGCGTATCTCAGCAAATAAATATCCTGTGAATACGACATTTTACCAGAAAAGATAAAAACCAATCATTCAAGCTCGTTGTGCGTCACAGCTGTTCATTAGCTGTGTCAGTGNACATTTTACCAGAAAAGATAAAAACCAATCATTCAAGCTCGTTGTGCGTCACAGCTGTTCATTAGCTGTGTCAGTGCCCGACATGTTTGCGCGCGTTCGCTATACATCCGGGTCAAGGAAAACAGTCTCATTCTCGCACGCCTGGAATATTCTACAGTAAGGAGAGAAAATATATTTACGATTTGGTCGAAAATTGGCTACTCTTCTAGATTGAGAAATCGCCACGGAACGGGTGCTTTGGGGGTCGTCGATTACGGATTTGTTTTTGCCACGTCATCAGAACGGTGCATCCTTGTTACGTCATTTGACGAAAAAATGTGACCGCCGATATGTTTTGACGTGTCATAAACTTGACGGTGATGCCTTATTTAAGACGCCCAAATTTGGCCACCTTCAACAAGCCGACGCGTTATTACATCCAAGAGAAGTAAATATATTTTTATTGGGTGGGTTTTCAATAAGAAACACTTCGATTTAAAAAAAACCGTTTCCTAGAAATTTTTCCGTTTACTGGCCAATAAGCATCGATCCCAAGAATAATAAAACCAACTAAAGCAAATTTTACTATGCGCTATCGTCACGGTTAAGATATATAATTTAAGACGAGTCAATTAAAACACGCATAGACATAATCGATTTTTCCGCAAGGCATCTTAACGAGGCCGCCAAACGGACGACACGTCTGCGGCAAGATGTCTGCCGTAGGATCACAATCGACTCTCCGCTCCGGTGTGATGACGGGTGGTTGTACCCGCAATATATGCAACCAACATGACTTCAGTATCTCGATGGTTGCATGTCGCAGGCGTGTGGGTTCTTAAACGCGTTAAGCTGTCAGTGCCGGAATGCAAGGGTGGGGGGAACGGGAGATCCTCGAGAAAACCCGCTGACCAGCGACATTATCCGGCACGATTCCCACATGCGAAATTCTGGGGGCTGCCCCGCCGGGAATCGAACCCGGTTTGCCTTGGTGGGAGGCGAGTAGTCTAACCACTACACCACCGTGGCCCCTTTGTGGCTGATGATGAGGCATTTTATACAGCAATAAATATAATGATTTATCTAGTTTTTTTTTTCTGTGCTCTTGAATAGCAGTGTTGCTTCTGTCAGAAAACTTAATTTTATATGCTCAAAACGGAAATTTATACAATATAACTGAACAAGGTGTGATCAAAATAACATGTTAAGTATCTCAAAGAAATAACTACGTTCCATATATTATGTGGTAAAAAAATGCTAATACAAGGCTTTTGACATAGTTTTATGTGCGATGAGAAAATAGATACCATGATTATGTTTGAAAATTACAACATTATGCCTCAACGTTTCCTCTCTAAATTATCACATTATGTTCGTATTTGTTGGTTCCACATTATTTGCTACACGAATGTCCATCCTCACTTTTAAACGGAGAAGGACACTAAATTTTACTTACACAGTCACAATACGTTTGTTAGAGATCGTACCTGGGTCCTGGCTGGTTATCGCCGTCGGAGAAATTCTCTTTATGGGGTAGCCATCTTTATCGAAGCCATTCACCTGCAAAAACATAAACGAGTTCATTAACATTAATCTTGCCGTTATAGTTCACATGAGGTTTTAACAACTATCTCCTGGTGACTAAAACGACGAGTTATTTCTATTTCTCCACTGCTCCATTACCAGACGACGGTGCAACGTCGGCCACGTGGCTAGGGTTCTGGCCTCACCATGACAATATGGGTTTGATGCACGTCCGGTCGAAACAGAATTTCGTACCGGGGAACGTGGCGTACGTTACAATAGGCTGGCGGGTTTTGTCGGAGTGCTCCTGTCTCATCCCTCCTTGCATTCCGTTACTGCTCCATCTGCAGCTCACCTCAACTCCGTCCATGCTAAAGACCTAGTTACTTGAAAGCCCTTCAAAACTCTCAGTTCATTTCCGAACAACGGCGTATTTGTAAAACTGAAACACAAACGACTGAGAATGTGATCTGCATACTATACCCAACATTTTAATTAAGTACCAACGATATTTAATAATAGGTACTTGGATACTTGTGTTGGCAGAAACATCAGTGCCTATTTCAAAAGAGATCCAGGATGCCGTGGTAAGGGGGAAATACTTAATATAGCGATACAAGAAGGAGAAATNGAAATACTTAATATAGCGATACAAGAAGGAGAAATTGCGTTCTGCCCTGTATTTCCAGAAGGATTACGAGTTCTAAATATGATTACAGAAAGTAACAAACAGTAATTTTTCAGAAGTGGGACACTTCCCTTCGATAAAGTGCCCACTACGCACCTTGGCGGGCACTACAATCTAACATAAGGCGTACGGCCTCACAAGGGCGCTCAGCAGGCTACAATTATTTTATACAATTTTAGAATATTACATGTTTTTCCTTGTGTTATGAAATAATAGTTTAAAAAAAGCAAATACACAACAGTGGATGAAAATGACTTTTCACAAACGAATACGAGTTACATGAATTTTAAATTGGTATATTTTTTTTCGTACAAAACTTAAAAGGAAAAAAATGAAAATGTTAAGTTACAACTCAAATAAATTGTTCATGTTGTTAAAACGTAACAAATAATATTTCTAAGAATTTTTAAATGCGGTTCGTTCGTATTTCAGCTTTAACTTCTGAGATAAAATTTATTATCAACACCGTTATAAGTTAAAAACCCTTACTGCAGGTAAACTAAGAGTCAGATTTAAAAAAAAAATCTGCATTACATTCCTGTGACTCTAATAAACATTGGGCTGGAACTAGACTCCATGTTGAAATAGATTTTTGAAATTTGTACGAATCAAGATTTAAATTTAAATTTATCTGACTGTATTTACGGTTTGAAAAATGATAAAATGTTTTTCTCTAATTATTTTTTACTTTTGTTAAGTTGTCATCGATATAATGCCACGAAACCATAAAAATTCTTAAAATTTGGAAAAAAGAAAAAGCCGTTTCTTGAACAGTCCTAACTGCGTGTGAATAAATGTTCAGAAACGTGCGTCATAGGCGTGTCGTTACATCTCCAGTCTGCTTTCGAGCTTAATAAGAACGTGTTTGGTTGAGTATTCGCGTATCATCCCGCGGAGTATGCACGGCATACAAATTACGCTAAAGCATTCTTAAGTTCGTGGAAGCCAAATAAGCTGAGCAACCTGCAGTGGCTAAATGGTAAAGGAAGATTGAAGTATTATGCTACGATAAGGGCCTTGCTTCCATAGCATTACATTAAAAAAAAAAATGGAAATTGACTGATTTGCTTAATTTTAGCAAATACCTTTCACTGAAAAATATTAATATTTAAAACTTTTACTCATTAATTTGTTATAAGATGCCGGTTGTTAAATAGCGTCCTTTGAATTGACAGACCTGCAACTTGACTAACGTGGCCATACGTCCCGTTTTGAACGGGACAGTCCCGTTTCTCAGCACTCTGTCCCGCTGCCCCCAAAGAAAGCTTCGGGACACCCAAATGTCCCGTTTTTATCAAGCGAGCAAAAATATTGATTTACTAATCACAAAAATATATTCAAAATTGTAAATCTACCATACAAATTCAAACGACCGAATGCTGCTTTATCCGCCAACAATAATCTCAATCATACGTACATTCGTATAATTGTTGAATATATTCTTTGTCTGCCTGGTACAAATGCACCAGTAGAGCGTGTGTTCTCGCTCATGAACAAGTTGCGGACCGCTGAAAAAAACCCAACTGCGAGTTTCAGTACTTAAAGCGATGTTGATTACAAAGGTGAATATTAAAAAAAAAAAACTGCCAGGAATTTTACTCCTACTTAAAATCATCGCCTAATGTATTAAAGCAAATTTGTTCTTCTGAAAAATATTTAAGAAATACATAAATAATATACGTATTTATCCTGATAACGTGTTTTTTTTTCAATCTACCTACTCACAAATGAAAACTGATTAGTGTCCCGTTTTGAGAAAAAAAAATGGTGACGTAAACTTTGACGCCAAATATTCAGTGTTCAACTGTACGAGTACCAACATGGGTAAATTAGTTCGCATTCCCGTAACTATAGAAGACAGTAGAATATATTAAAATACGACACTGAAATATACTTAAGATCATATTAATTCTGTCCATGGATGCGCAACAGGAAGTTGTTAGTTGTGACAGTGAGTGTGATGTGGGTATTTATTCTCTTAATTCTATCCCTGGGTAAGGATCCCCTAGCAAACATTATTTTTACTTTCACGTTTGTTCTACTTATAATTACAGTCTTCCAGCCCTGATACATTAACATTCC
>NQII01003393.1:117801-172980 GCA_002778355.1 Clitarchus hookeri | reverse complement strand
TTTTTCGCTTGCATCACATATTCTTTTGTGTGAAATTCTCAAGATTAAAAACTTTATGCTTGTGGAATATTCATTACTAATATATACGTTACTTGTATGATTGGTACGTGCATGTACGAACTCATGTACACACACACACACACAGTGGAATGTAAACATTGCCATGTGACTGCCGCATGGCAATGTTTGTTTACCCTTTGGCAGAAGGATACGAAATGGGCTTGAAAGTAGATCTTTAGCAGGGCTTCAAGAAAGTCTCTTCCAGTCATGAACCGACTATANGCTTCAAGAAAGTCTCTTCCAGTCATGAACCGACTATATCAAAGTTATTTTTCAATATTTCTGTTACTGAACTTCAACGTTTGGCATTTGAACTTGGCGAAACATATGACATGCCACACACCTTCAATAAGACAACTAAATTAGCTGGCCCTGATTGATTGGGTGTGCGGTTTCTTGAAGCGACATCCGGGAATCAGTCTGCGAAAACCGGATGTGATGTGGACCTGTTCTTCACAAATCTGGGAAAAAATACAAATTCCCAGCATCCAGAATCTATAATGTGGATGAGACCGGCAAATTGACGGCGCATAAACCAGGAAAGATCCTTNCAAATTCCCAGCATCCAGAATCTATAATGTGGATGAGACCGGCAAATTGACGGCGCATAAACCAGGAAAGATCCTTAGACCTAAATGTCAAAAGCAAGTGGGAGCAGCAACAAGTTGGGAGAGAGGAAATAATGTGATGGTAGTGTGTGCTCTGACTGCTACTGCAAATTACATTCCGTCTATGCTCATTTATCCATGTCAGCGAATGTAGCAGCAGTTACAGAAGGGATGACTACGCTATGCTATTTATGCATGTGCCAAGAATGGGTGGATCAATGAAGATCTCTTTTTGAACTGCTCCAGCANTGACTACGCTATGCTATTTATGCATGTGCCAAGAATGGGTGGATCAATGAAGATCTCTTTTTGAACTGCTCCAGCATTTCCAGAAGCACGCTCGACCAACCGTAGATGACCCAGTTCTACTTGTACTTGACAACCACTTCAGCCACAAATGTTATGGGGTTTATAATATTTGCAGACAAAATCATATTCACATTGTGTCACTTCCACCCCATTTTTCTCATCGACTCCAACCCTAGGACATCTGCTTTTACGGACCTCGTAAGAATGCTTTTAACGAGGAATGTCAACTCTACATGACAACTCACGGCAGCGAGAATGTGAAACTCACGCCATACGAACTGGCAGAAATTCTCAACGGAGCCTACATCCGTGTGGCTACGCTGGAGAAAGGGGCTAATGTATTTTTGACTTTTGACAGCGGGAATTCATCCTTTGAGTCCCAATAAATTTGGAGAAGATGATTTTGTTGCTGCATGTGAAACTGATTTTACAGTAAGCATTCAAGACGACGAAGACGAGCAGTAAAATTTGTCTAGCCCTAGGCCTTGCATTCAAGATGACAAAGAAAAGCAGCAAAATTCATCTAGCTCTAGGTCTACGTCACATCGACCTCCAGTGCCAGAATCAACAGGCTAAAATAACGCAGATTTGGAAACAGAGCCTCTACCTCCACCATATGTAAGAAACGATAGCCCTATTGTGATTCAACCTTCTTGTTTGAGCTACACTGTAGTAGGCCTACAGTAGTAGTACTACAGTAGTAGGCCTATTCAACAGTTCTCTCCAATTCCTAGGCCATGTTCATCCAAATCGGGACGAACAAGGGCCACAAGAAAGCAGCACTAGGAGATCATCGCTTTGAGCTCAATGAAGGCTTACTTTGAAGAAATCAATAAGAATAAAGTGGTTACAAATAGGGCTAGTGTCACAGAAAAGAGGAAGAAGAGGAAATCAACCAGCAAACATTCAAACAAGGCCATGAAGACATGTAGAGGAGGTCTTATGTTGGAATCATCGTCGTCATCAAACGAGGAGGAGATATATGAAAATAATTTGTGTGACGACAATGAGGATGATGACATTGGCCCTGTACAGTTTGGGGATGATGTCAACGTATGTGTTGTATGCAACTAATTCGGAAAAAATAATGAATTATGGTTCCGATGCACAGTTTGTTCTGAATACAGTGGCTATGAATCAGCTAAAGCCAGCGTGTGTTACTTTTGTGAATTTCCCTTGTGTAGCCTAAACAGTGAAGATGTACGTGATAGCACAGTATCTTATAATGTTTCATAAACATTAGACTAGGCAAATGTATTATTTGCACACAATATGAATACCTGAACTGGGCTATAAATCAGCCAAAGTGACTTTTGGATTATGTGACTTTTGCTCGTTTCCCTAGTGTAGCCTAATATAATACGTGTAAATGTATGTGATAGCATCGGAAGTTATATGTTCTAATAAAGATTATGTATTATTTATGCACAATATGAATACCTTAAGTGGGTGGCGAAATATCCCCGAGTAGTGGGGTAATATCGCAATTTGCGGGAACTTAAATACATTGTAATTACTCCTACAAGAGACTTGATTCTCAAGATTTTTCATATTTAGCAGTGTAAGCTAAGACCCCAACTGTAACATATAACTGTTTACTTCCCGTCAGTCATCATTCTGTCGATGGCAATACCATTTTTTTCTTAAGGTGGCGCCATTCCCCACTCTCCCCTACTAGTTAATGGTGTTCAAGTGGCAAAAACAGATTTATATGCTACATGGATTATACATTTTAAATCGGTTAAGATTCCAAAACTTTAAATAAATATTTATGTCACTGTTTTGACGTAATCATAAAAACCTTCTTTTTGTAGTTTATCGTAAAACTAGAAATGAATTTATAGGCAAAACACGTTATGAAATGCCAATCAATATTGTATGGTATTCTAGTAACAATAAAAATTATTATGATCTATAAACATATGATTTACTTGGGTACCATACTGAGATTTGACACAGGGTACAAAACTAAAATTCTCGTAATTCCGTAAATTTAATTTTGGAAAATAATTTCCTATTCCTTTCAATTTTTACTGAACAGGCATTTTTTTCATGTCATAAAAATATAACATCTGTCGTAGTTATAGAACATAATTGTGAACTCCAGAACAACCACAAGGCCGGCGACGTTTCTGATACGTAGCTGGCACCATTGACCTTCAACACACACAGTCTGCAAAAACCCAACTTTACACTTGCGCCTCACCACACTGCGCCGACGCGGAACAAAAACAAACTTGACTGTCTCGTTGATTTGTGTTATTTTGCGTGCTACGTCACTGATTCTTCCTGCGCACTGCCCTTCATCCACCAACCATTGTTTTCAGTCCTTCTGTTGAAGTTCGCTCTCCTGGCACTCAACCAAACCGCAAGCCTATTTAAAGACTTTGCCACCATTTTCAAACAACAGCAGAGTTATAAAAATAGTAGTTTATCAGTACCAACAATAAACATTAAAGGTTAGAATGGGAACATTTCCGATGTTCGTTCGTTGATGAATGTTGTATTAGAATGACTGTCAAAATAACTAGAAGGGAGATAGGAAACCTACGACTAATGAAACAGTAACCTTGCACGAAGGCTCGTTCACCGAAACCGCTGCTTGGATGATTCACGTCCTAGCCACAGAGTACTTGAGAATACAGAGGTGAAACAGCCGCTTGTGCCACGACCTCCAACCGTACACGCCAGTAAAAAAAATGGCGTCACTGGCTAGCAAAATGTTGGGACGCCGTTCGCCAATCAACGCCTCGTAAGCTACTCGCTAGCTAGCAGCCAAGCCAATAAGGAACATTTCTCAGCATGCAGTAGCCAATCAGACGCAAAGCCCGTTCCCAGAGCATCTTGTAGCCAATCAGAGGTTGCGTGCGCCCACATCAAAGGAGCAGCCACGTCATTTCGTCTCTTCGTACTTATCTACTCTGCGTTCTAACTTGGCATGTTTTCGCCAATCACGTGCGCGAATGTGTGACCCTAGACTTGCTCCCCCTGTGCCTGATCCATTACGGTATTNTTCGCCAATCACGTGCGCGAATGTGTGACCCTAGACTTGCTCCCCCTGTGCCTGATCCATTACGGTATTACAGGGGTTCTAACTTGGCAGCTGGAGTCGGCCTGGCTGGAAAGGATATAGAGTAAGGGGATGGGGAGAGAATGGTGTGGCGCACCTGATGGCGAGTGGCGTGTTATCCGCCGGCTGATGGCCGCTCAACACCCTCGCCAGAAAGACGGCAACCTTACTTTTATCCGAAAAAGCTTTCAGACAGCTTCGTTTATCTCTAGACTGAGGAGGGGCAGAGAATTCTGTAGAAGACATAAGCTAGACAGTTAACAGGGCCCGGTGCATTCAAGTGAGTTACTGGAGTCCAATATTAAGTTCAGCGCAGAGGAAATATCAGAATGCAGCTCAGTTTAGAGAAGTTGGCTGAGGGAGATACGTTGAGGTCTTTCGCGTCAATGTGGTGAGAGGTGGTGAAAATGGAGGAGTAGAGGAATACAAGGGCGTCAGAGACGGGAACACCCCTAGAATACCGTCTGGCGAACGGCAACGTCCACCACGTTTCCCACGTACACAAATCCGAAACTAACCCCGTCGGGAATCGAATGCGATTCGTCGAGGTGGGAGGCGAAAGGTCTGACCACTACACGCTTTTTCAGCCAAGCGCCTGTTCTGTCAAATGCATGTCGGCCGAGCATCTGTTAGACCAAGTGCCTACTCAGCCAAATGCCTGTTAGGCTAAATACCTGTTAGGCTAAATGCCTATTCGGCAAAACGCCTATTCGGCAAAACGCCTGTTCGGCCAAACGCCTGTTCGGCCAAACGCCTGTTCGGTCAAATGCCTGTCGGACAAATGCCTGTCGGCCAAACGTCTATTCAGCCAAACGTATGTTCAACCAAACGCCTATTCAGCCAAACGCGTGTACAGCCAAACACCTATTCTGTCAAATACCTGCTGGCCAAATGCCTATTCTGTCATATACCTACTGGCCAAATGTATATTCTGTCAAATGCATGACAGCCAAACGCCTTTTCTACCAAATGCCTGTTATGTCAAATGGCTGTCGGTCAAACACCTATTCAGTTAAATGCCTTTTCAGCCAAACGCCTGTTCTGTCAAATACCTGCTGGCCAAATGCCTATCATGTCATATACCTGCTGGCCAAATGTATATTCTGCCAAATGCCTGACAGCCAAACGCCTTTTCTGCCAAATGCATTTTCTGCCAAATGCCTGTTATGTCAAATGGCTGTCAGTCAAACACCTGTTCGGCTAAATGCCTGTTGGTCAAACACCTGTTCGACTAAATGCCTTTTCAGCCAAAGGTCTGTTCTGTCAAATGACTGCAAGCCAAACGCATGTTCTGTAAAATGCCTGTAAGGCCAACTGTCTGTTCTGTCAATGCCTGTTCTGCTTGTTTAGCTAAATGCCGGTCATGTCAAATGCTGTTCTACCAAACGCCTGTTCTACCAAATGCCGCACCCCCGGGCCTGCCAGCAGTACACTCGTGGCAAGAAATCTGCGTGCTGTGGCGGTGCCATGGTTGTGGTGGTGTGCTCGTGATGCGTCGAGGCCAACAACAACTTGTAAGTTGTTTCTCCATCCACGTTGGAGGTAAATACCAGTTCCTCATTTATTAGAGCGAAATTCTGAATATCATGTGCAATAAAGGGAATTAGATGTATTATTATCATCGTCGTTATTGTATCTGGTGAGTTGGTGATTTAGTTGCCTGGACAATAAAATAACTCAAAGCGTCTGAACTTAAGATACAGACTTTCCATTAATAAAGGGATGGGTCACTACTTAAAGTCCCATAGGTACTAGCAACACGACGAGAACACTGCACGCCTGTTTAGATCCTTGCGCGTAGCGGTGATGGTGCACTTGATGCACGTGTTAGTTTAGCCCTTATCGCTCCTGCGTTTCTGGGCCTCAAACGCGAAAATAGATCCAGGTAAGCGAACGCATTAAGATTGTTTTGAAGATACCTCTGATGAACCTCAAAGAGGAATTCTTTCGCCAGCACCACTCATCAATATTTTTTATTGGTTGGTGTTTATATTTTATCATATACTCCAATGCATTGATTCATGTTGGTAATCAAAAACCTATTTACCAATTTAAAATTTATCTATAGTTTTGAAAAAGAATTTATGGCTACTTATGAATTGTATACTTAAAAGCTTATAAGCTTATGATAAGTCTTGACCATCTTCTTCACGTAAAAAACTTTTGATTGACTTTATTTATAATACACACACTTTAGAAAACACAAAATTATTCGAAATGTGAGTGTTGTGCTACATATAAAATTGCATTATCATCATAGCAATAACTTATTTCCTAAATTAAAATAAGATTTTTGGTTTAATAAAATTACTTTTGCTTACTCAGCTATCAATTTTGATTAATTTTCTTTTAATCACTCCTTAGTTGGAACTAATCAAACATTTTAAAAAAATCTTCCGATTTGGGTTTTTAACAATTATTTGTCATTATCATAACATTTTGGATTACAAATAAGTGTTTATTTTTGTCATTTTTAAAACAGGCGTGCTATTTAAATTTTCTGTATGTTTATACGTACGTTAGGCCTGTTATTAGCTTAACGCCCTTGTCTGGAATTCCAGATAATTATAAATGCTGCAAATTATAATCCTAACATTGAAGTGTATCGTGAGTCCTGCATATTTGGCAATTTAGAAGAGACATCTCATGTCTTATATATAATCATTCACGTTACAAAATATGTATATAACGTCAATGCGATCTCAAGAACATTTATTTACAAAATAAAAAATGTAGGGTTTACGGTTTACTAAATAATGTTTATGTACTAAAATTTAATTGGTTAAGCTTCACTGTCTACGTATGTTCCCATAACGTGATGCGTATGATTTTGAACTTTGTTACCATAAAAGATCTGTGGCTAAATGCGATAGGTCTTTTCCGAGATGATAATAGCGTGATTGACAAATGGAAATAATTCTGGGTTGTAAACATGATTGAAGATCAACCCAACCCTCGAAACAGCTGTGGAGGAAAAGTAAAATTTTCCAACTAAAACTTAGAGAAGAGTGTCGGTTTCCGGTGGTAGAGATCGCTAAGGAGGAAGGGCGGCGACGGTCCGACCATAGCCCCTGTTATGACGAGTCGCTAGCCAGATAATTCAGAGACCATTTTGTTCAGAAGACACCACCGCTTCAGCCTTTCTGTAAATAACCTTGCTAACCCGATCAGATATGTTCCCGACTGAATGCAGGGTCGCTGATGATGCACGACAATAAGCTGACAAACAAAGCAGTCAGTTGCCTGCCACGCTCACAGAGCAAGTAAAGTACAGATGCCACACTTCTATGTATTACGCCGAGCTCTTATTTCCAAAATGTAAGCAGGTCACAGTTATATAGCCATCATAAGTACATTCGTACTTATGTACTTAAGTACATCATAAGCACATCAACACGAATGAAAAGCTATGAATTCAGATTTTGGCTGTCCTGATAATACAATCATACTTTAAACGTCCTTCTAACAAGGCAAATCGAAAATCAACTACCTCGTTTCGGTAAATATAACGCCGTGCAAGTCACAAAGCAACAAGTGGAACGAGGAAGCAACTGTGCAACTGCGGAGTGAAGTTGCAAAATTGTCGTTCTGTAATTATTCTACTTATATGAAATGAAATTATATTTCTAACCATCTCGTAGTTACAACTGAGCACAGGTATTTTGATTGTTTCTAGTTTATATATTTTTTTTAACATGAATAAATTTTCATTGTATTTTTGGTGTTGGCAACACGGCTGCAACGTGAGAGAATGGTGGATCGGAATGGCCTATCTATTCCCCTTGGCTGCGTCTGCAGGGCGCGCCTGGCACTGCGGAATGATGGGAGAATGGGCGAGGCGAGATGACGTGGAGCGCTAAACGTGACGGAATGCAACGGTGAGGGAGACGTGAGTACACAGAGAAAACCCTCCAGCCACCAGCAACGTGTGTCGTCCTCTACGTCCGAAAATCCGTGACTGACTCCGCCGCGAATCTGAGTCGGATCGTGGTTGCGGAAGGCCAGCAAGCTAATTTTTTTTTTCTGGCCGTAACACTGAGACGTAAAACCCTACCTACGCGTGATTAGCTTCCTCCGCATTTATCCAAAGGCACAGATCGTATTTCAGTGTCAAAATACTAAATTACAGTATTTCAAATGTGTAATTGGGACCTTAATATTGATACAGAAAAATAATTGCCCTTGGTAGATCGCCGTTTGTGGCACCTACCGAACATGGATCACATGTCTGTCTTGTTAGGGCATTGGATATAGAATGAATCACATAGTTCGACATATCCTTGTGCCAGAGGCGATCGCACACACCGCACACATGCACGAAGGAATTGTTTAGAAATAGCTTGGCGAACTGTTTGTCTGCGTCAGAGTAGCGCGACGACGCTGATTATATGGCACCCATAGCCCATCTCAAGTAATAAAGGCTGTAGAAGCCCTTAAATGCGGCGCCCGAAATGTATATTATGTGGGATATTATGAAAAGTACTTGCGTTAGAGGAAAAAAATCGTTTTGTCAGTCAAGTGTATATAATCAGCGCTGCTGGTTGTTTTAGTAACAGCATTTAAGGTAAGGGCCTGTGTTGGTGTCCATTAAGAGCAGGGGGCGGGGGGGTCGTGAGTGGTCTCTTCAGTTTCGTCTGGATTTCGCAAAAAATATCTAATATTTACTATTATCAATGAATTTTACTCTTCACGTACATCATTTTTCTTAATAAAATCAGAAATTGTTTGCGCCAATTGAATATGTTCTGTTTTCTGTAGAATTTGAAGTGGTTAGCATTTTAGTTTCAAGTGATTTTATGTTTTGGTGTCCTCGTGCTCATACAAATGGTATGAATATTTGTTTTGTTTTCATATTTGTTTCTTTGAAGAGTAATGTGTCTTAGGTATTTCTGCTTTTATTAGTTGTTTCTTATAATGTGTCTGAATCATCCATTTCACTATTTACCTGCGATTGTAAGTAGACAATAGACCATTTTGATCACAATTGAACATTTTAGGCAATTTCCTCACGCGGTGTAGAAGTCAAAGCGAAGCCGACTCGCGTGGCGTCATTTCATTTCAGCTGGACGTCACGCACATAGAGGAAGTAAGCGGCACAATAATAAACTTGTCATACATCACTCGTACGCCCGACAGTACACAAAACAACCTCACGTTAATATTTTTATTTTGCTTACAAGGTAAACATTTTATTTTATTTGTTAACACTGAATTATTTCACATACCGGTGTTGCAGTTTTGAAAGAGTGGCACGACAAAGTGTAATTACTTCAAGTAAAATATTATTTCATGTAAAAAACAACACGACACACAAACACAATCCCTACACAGTGTGAGAGGCGATGGCATGCAATAGGCCGCGCAGTGCCCGAACCATGCTTCTCCGGACATTTGTCAGATCGGACTGCTGTCCCGGACAACATACTTAGCGTTGTCGATGTTGTTTTGAATCATCTGATACACACATGCACACAAATATGCATACACAGTACACAAATAATACCTGCAAACTATGGAAAGTGATTCCTCGCAAAAAAAAAAAATTGAAAGTATCTTACATATAGCATGACGCGAGTCGAATTCACGGGTCTCCGCGACCGTTCGCTGCGCTGTAGAACAGCAGCAGCCCCGGCTGAGCACCGTGCCGACGACACGAACATCGAGAGTGGCTATCAGCGACGGTATCTCGGCGGTGTTTGGGAAAGCACCCGCTTCGTCCAACACTGCGCGAGTCGGCTGACTGTCTCACTTCTATCCGAACACGTGGGCGACGCCAGGGCAGTCTCGTGGTTCGGATCCAAATCGACCGGCACGTGTGCTCACACTCGGCGCTGTGCCGTGAGGGCATTGGCACACGTGAGGGCATTACACGCTTGAAGGCGACACCAGGCTTTGTAGCGCCCCTGATCACGACGCGCACGAACAACCGACGCCAACATCTGTGTTCCGAGTGTCAGTGACCCCAGAGAGCAGAGCCTAAATTAATCCCATTTTACCCCAAGTGTAAACCACGTGTGTAATATGTGTTTTTACATAATTGCAAAATCATATCAACAGTGAAGTGCAACGACTTCCTACTTGGGGCATGGGCTCCCCCCGTGCCAACCTAAGTCGAGCCTCACTCCACAGGAATCACCTGACTGGGGGCACTTCAGTTTTATGTATTTTTTCGTTACGTGTAGTGAACGTAGAAGTGTATATGTATTATTTTTAAGCAGTCGCGGGTTTGCAGACTCTTATAGACACGTTTTCCGGTAAGTGGACGGAAAGACTCCGATAGCCATTTAGTCTCAAGCGGGCATTCATCGGAGCAGGCCGCGCGGTTCGCGACTCCAGGGCACTTCATCAACTTCTTTGTCTACCGTCAAGAACAATAGTCTTTTACTTTTTATCAACTGGAACATTTGTTTAACGTAACGTAGGAGCGCCTCTTCACCTCCTGCAGACTCAAGACCGTGGGAGTTTTAATTACGCATGTTTAATCCGGAGATCAGAAGCTCATTTTCCCGCATTAGCCCCGGATGGACATAGTGCATCGGGCACGCTTAAGGACGACGTGAGCATCGTCAACTGTGGTTTGTATTGTGTCAGAACGTCAATAAATGACTTAAATCCCAAGTCAAGCGTTTTAATTGTAGACCTCGCCTCTTAAACGCATTTAGGGATCTGGACACATCAACCAGCCATTTCAGTGGTTTTTCATTGTAATACGTACTTTTACCATTGTTTAATTGGCGTGTGGGGTGGCCTTACAACTCCGCATTTAGCTAACTTGATGCCAGCATAACTGTACACCTCACAACGGGCACCCGTGACGGTACTGGGTCGACCGCGACTTCCCACGGCCAGCAGCCCATCGCACCGTAATTAACACATCCTCGATTGAGACGTGGAGGACCGAGAGAAAGCAGCTGAACCACCGGGGTGATTCGGCTACGACCCACAACAGCAGAGCAGCCGGTAATAAATCAACAAGACGTCTCTGGTGAGTGTTTCCCGCCAGACCTAGCGTCAGGCATGTGGCCCAGCGCGCTTCATAGGGTTATTACGCACATCTGAAAGTGGAAATGAGAGACTGGTTAACTGAAAAAAGTAGAGAAAATAATTTACTTGGAACTCTGCATGAGTACACGGCTAGTGTGCTACTTAACGAAGATATGCATCTACAACAAATGCTGTGTTTTTCATAAACGTAGATAATGGAAATAATTAAGTTTGCCATCCTGTTGTTGCCTGAAACTTCGCCATGCGAAATAAAAATCAAATATTTGTGATAGATAATAAATAAACATGCAATAATGAACAACAATGTTTGTCTTCTGTCATTATTCTAGGCTGCACCATTTTCGAGAAACTAACTCATATATTATAGCCCCTGCATGTGTCTTGCCTAACAATTAGGTAACATGTATCATGCATAACACATAGCACATTATACACCATACACCCACAAGTACACATGTCTGTAGCTCGTGAGATGGGTTCTGTCGTCACTCCAGTGAGTGGAATATGTACCACGAACGGGCGCAAATTTTATCTCCAAAAGAAAAGGCTGTATGAATACGATTACTACCAACTAGTTGAATTTGCTTTGTGGCACTTGCGTCAGCGTGTCTGCCACCTTGTATTTCCACTAGCGATATTGTAAACCGTCGAAGCCACTTTCATGAGTGAAGGTATTTGCAATGTGTGCGATAAGTACGTATGGTCCGATGAAAATCCATATACCACACATTCAAGCGATCAACGAGTAAAGTTGCCTGTGAATGTGAGGTGTGGTATCTTTGACGATACTTTTGTTGGCACCCACTTCTTACCACATCATTTAACTGCTGACATTTACCTTAACTTTCGCCAAGTATAATTACCAACATTGTGTTATGATCGGTACTAACGTAATATTGCCTTTAAACCGAGGAAAGTAATTCTGGATAAGTTTATAATACAGAATCGTTAATGAAGGCATATGTAGAGGCGTATTGCGACTGGAAAAGTTGTCTGTCTACAGCCAGCCACCGAGACGAGAAGATGCTGCCCTGGGCGCAGCGCCATAGTGCACGGTGGCCGTTTTCGTCATGACTACCAGCCTATGGCGACGAGTAAACAGAAGGTAGGAGAGCAAATATGAACATTAAAATAAAATTAAAATGTGTCACTAATCTAACGTAATATTCCTCCGTGTGTTACAGTAAACGAAAATTTTATAAGAATGTAAATCGGATATAATTATAAATATAACCATTTTATATTTTGCATCTTGGCATTCTGATTAGAAATCTAACTAACTCACTAACTAAAATATGAAATGTATGGTTTGTAGTTATAATTGTATCAAACCATAAAAATTGCTAGAAGAGGTCCCACTCAATATTCGTCGTTTTATGTGGTTTAAACATGATGGTGCGATCTTCAACTAAGGAAGAAGTGGATTTGTGAACCAAAGGTAACGACTGTGTCTAGAAACACACAAAGGTACGTCAAAATGTTCCATATTTAATTAAAGAGGAAATGTGGCTTTCATTTTGAATTTAATCAAATCAGCTTTGAAAATGTGTGGCTCGGAAAAGAGTAGAGCCAGAATTTACCCGTTAATAGCCACACTGAATAGACCATCCCACGTCCCGGGTAGGGCACAAACTTAAACGACCTCGAAATGTTTGGAAAGAGCACAAAATATCCAATCGTGAGCTTTACATAGCACAATTATGCACAGAAACGTCAAACAAGTAGGAATATACATAATCATAAAAGACTCCGAACCACATGACTACGGGTAAATAAATGTTTATGAACTGATTCACTGGGGGGGAGGGAGGCTAGGCGAGAATCATGAGCATTCCGACATCCGCACGCACCAAACGAGTATGGTGCTTCAACATGCACGACCACCGAGTACGCCTTGTAACAGTACGGCATTTCTCAGGTAAAAATAAACACTTCCGGGGAACTCTTGATGAATGAAGGTCATTTGGAAAATATAAAACTAACAAAGAACAATTGAAGAAAATCCGAAGTTTGTTGGGCCTCCAAGAAGTAAGTAACTGTATACGTAACAAGACGAAATAATTGTTAATCACATTTTGTCATCTCGCAAATCAGAAGAGTACCATCAAATACAAGCGTCCATGACACAAAACATCATGGAAATGAACTACGCGAAATTTTGGCTGATTACTAAAACGATGTTTGCCTAGTAGATGGACTTCGAGCAATCACGTTTGACAGGAGCACATTACCTCGATGTAGAAGAACTCGTAAGGCGGGAACACGGGTCCACCAAAGTACACCTCCTGGCTCCCTGGAGTCCTCTCCAGGGGAATTTCCATGAGCACGCGGTCGTCCATACCCACCAACCTCATCACCGTCAGGTTGTGGATCCTGCCGCTCTCCGTCGCTCTGGTCAGCACTGTCGAGTTGGCTCCTGCAGACAAACATCGCGTGACTAGGAGCTCGTGGTTCAAGTTGCTACAGCCCATTCATGGTTGCTTCCTACTTTTCTGAAACCCTGCTGAGGTTCCACTTTCAGGCTATTCCTCCGCCTTATGCAAACAAAACCAAGTCTAGAAAATTACACCAAAGGAACAACGCACCACATTCGTGCGCAATTAGTTTAATAATATTTTACGTGACAGAACTATTTCTTACTTGGCATTACAAACGCGCATATTTTTCTGTGCTTTTATTTTTATTAATTACAAATCAAATATTGTAATTTGTATATATAAATATAAGTAATAAACTAATT
Source organism: Clitarchus hookeri (assembly GCA_002778355.1). NCBI lineage: Eukaryota > Metazoa > Arthropoda > Insecta > Phasmatodea > Phasmatidae > Clitarchus > Clitarchus hookeri. Next base: position 159,188 of record NQII01003393.1, on the reverse strand, counting down.
TAACCAAAAATAAACTACTTGCATGTTAACAGACGTATAAAACATGTGCGATACATGACATATTTAGGCATCAACCAAACACGTCATACATGGGTGACTTTTCAAAGGTTTGATTAAAAAGTGTGCAGATACCACGAATAGCTTATTCACTCTTATCAAACTACTACTGAGAGGCATGATGCTATATTCCCTAGTACTTTACACTGTGGCAGATTACAAACATACGAATGAGAAAAAACTTGGCGATTTTGTGCAACAGGTGGTTGTGGGTAACACAGTACTCGAACTACGTCGTTCTCAAGATCAAGCAGCATCACATAAAAACTAACAGCAAGAGTAACTGATCACAGAGTTTTCCAAACCACCTGGGTGAGGAATAGCTGTTGAAATTCGGAGACATGCCATGATCGCATTTCGAACGTTTTGATCTCTTCATCCCATTAGCATGGCGTCATACCGATCGTAGCAATCGAGCACCCTGATGGAGTGGGGAGAATATGTCAGAAATAGAAAGCACTGAACACGAGGAAAGAATGAAAGTATCCTTGGGAACTATATCCACGCCTGTTCTTACTGCCAAGATTTCGCCTGATATTGTTGAGTTTTGTGCGAACAACACAAGATAGATATAAAAAGCCATTAACTAAACCCTGGTAGGTGTTGTTTTAAAGGCGATAGAGTTGGTGTACCTTTGAGAGGCCTGTGCGAAGCCTGGTCCATGTCGCTGGTGGGGACGACGGAGAACTTGGTGACGAAGTCGACTTTGCTGACGCCGGTGGAGCGGATGATGTGGTCGGTGTCGCTGGAGACCTTGAGGGTCCAAGGCCCCGGCTCGGGCTCCTGCACGTTCACCACCCTGACGTTGTCGAGGTTGACGAGGGCAGTGAGCTTGGGCGGGCCGTAGACCGGCGCGCCGGCCGGGTCCGTCACGTTGATGGTGGGCTTGTGGCCCGACACCGACACCGTGAACTCGCTCAGCGACTCGTCCACCTGCAGCTGGTGCTCGCTGGTCGAGTTGGCGGGGCTGCTCACCGACAGCAGGTTCACCCGGCGCGATGTCAGTGAGTGCCGCACGAACTTCAGGATCTGTTCACACGTCCGTCCACTAGCTGATTACACGCTCGTGCACAAGGACGACAGGTTTATCACTACAGTGGAGGAGAGCTACTTAAACATATAATACACTCCTTTTAATAAAAGTAAAATTTTAATACCCATTCATTGAAGATGATCATAAATAAATTGAATTAAATGTTTATAAAAGTTTTTCACTAGCCTAGGATAATGCAAAAAATTTTAAGTATTTTATTTTTTCCTGATTTCAGGTTTTATTATAAATATTTCTGAACTGAAAAGAAATAACTTCAACATTTACCGCGAAGAAGAAAAACCAAGAAAGTTTCACATGTGACAAGTGCATAACTTTAACGCAGGTGTTCAGTTCTGGCACAGTAAATGTTTCTTTTAATGAGTTTGCATTGCCATTCCTTAGCAGTGTTAGTATACTTAATTCAAATGAGTTACAAAAACCGTATGAAAAATTTATAAGGCATCGGCGGGACTTAATTTTTTTTATGTCTGCATATTAATATACTTACTCTTCAGCCCCCTTCAAGAGATTGTTCCTCACATAGTCTGGCCTCCTCAGTTTGACAAGAAGTTATCATCATCCTCTAATGTGCTAAAAACTCACTCTATGAAGTGTGACGTAAATTGTAAGTTCAGGAAAGTACGGCGGCATGTGCAAAATTTTATTAATATTGAAATATATATCTTGCATGGCAATGTGGTTCAATTGCCGCAAAATAAGGTATCTGCTTATTTGGGGCAGTGAAGTTGGAATCTTTGTGAAAAAGAGATTGGCATAGAAAATAGCTTTCTAGCTCTTAGCAAATACATTGTAATAGTGCCATAAATAATATTTGTGTTTACGAAATATTTCACGTTTCTAAAGTAATTATTATTCCAATTTTAAATTTAATACGAAGTAATGGCGTAGCCATCACCATTTCACGAGATAATTTGGTAACAGCCACAAGTTTTGCAATGGTTGTATATCTACCTTCGAATGCGCATTATGCGTTTTGTGTTCCATTATAAACACTTTCCATATTACTTGCTGTGCCCTTATGTTTCCGCTAAATCCTTAAGAAGACCACACAACCGCAAATCACAGACATTTTTTAGACTTAACTCTTGTTTCTGTGTAATTCATTATGTATATCTGTACACCAGGGCAAATGTAAACCACATTTGACATGTACCTTAGAATTCTTGGAAGTTTAATTAAAAAAAAAATAATATATATATATATTACAAAAACAAGTAGCATTTAGATTAGTGGTGGTTTGGTGTAAGCTATGGGAGTAGAATTCAGAATTTGTCGAAGAGAGAGGTACACAGAGATAGCCAGATAATGAGGCGATATCAAAATTTTCGAGACTACTGTAACTTAGTTTACAATGGAGTACTTTATTTATCTATGTTAACACATTATTGCCTTCAAAATGGTTGTATTACACAGCAATACAGCGCTTCCCATATTCCTGTCACTTCTGGAATGTGTTCTGGAAGTCATCTTCTCGCAACTTCTGCCATTCACGCTGGACCTCCAAATGGTGTCAAAACGGCAACGTTTGAGTTAGATCTTCATGTTAAGGAAGAGAGCGAAGATCGCAGAAGCCAAATCTGGCAAGTAGGATGGGTGCGGAAGCACTACCATGTTTCCAGCGAGAAACTCACGTGTGGGGAGAGCTCGGTGACAGGGTGCATTGTCGTCGTGGAGCATTCAGTTTCTCGTGGGCCACAAATCCGGATGCCTTCGCGGATGCCTTCCCTCATACACCTTGAAACCCAGCAGTAGAGCGCACTATTGACAGCCTGGCCCCTGGGGATGAATTCTTGAGGCACAGCTCCACGAATGTCGAAAAAGTATTTTCAGTCGTGGAGATAATGGACTCTTGATAAACTGTGAAGTTTGCTTTCTGACGTCGAACAGAATGGATGTTTTGTGGCGTGTGCGTGGTAGGCACATGCGTGGATGCTGTGTGTGATCAGTGAAATGCAGGTGCCTGGACGGAGGCGGGCGGCTCGCTCCCAGCTGAAGAAGCAGCGGACAATGTCGCCAGTGGCTTGCCGGTCGAGTCAGCTGTGCTGTTGAGCTGGAAGCAGCAAGCGATGGTGGACGGCCGATGCACCGGCAAAGAATATTCAACAGTATAGAAGTGAAGCAGCGAACAGGGCAATCAACAGGAGAGAGTAGTGTCGCTCGTGAGCCTAGGAACGTGGTCTTTGCTGGCCAAACATTCGTGTGTTGATTTTAACTGACTGACAATTAGCGTAGTGATTTAACCTGTGACAACGAGTGAACAAGATTGGTGGATGGTATTCACAACTGAGTCTGCCAAGAAGTGGCATGGTACAAGTCATGACCGACAAAAAGATCTAGCGAAGGTACCCTCGCAAATTAAGTAAAGAAAACGATATATGTGCCTTACACCAGATTATTAACTCATAAATTAACTAGAAACAACTGAGGAATCGTAGTTCAAATATACTGAATTGAATGAAAATTGTTTTCCTTCTGATTCAAAAAGAGCCATCAGAAGAGATATTTAAAACAAAAATGGGGTCCCACACAAGAAATAAAGACCCAGAGGATCAAAAAGGCCAGAGCTTTGGAGGTAATCCAGGTGGCGATATGGATGGAGCACTTGAGGAGGTCAGAGAAGAAGCAAATACTCTTCTCATCAAGTTTTTTAATACTTAATTTTTGAGAAGATAAAGTTACTAAATAAAGAGAATGCAACTACATTCTCCCAAAATTGTATCAACTAAAATCATGATTGGACAGAAATTTGCAAGAGAATTTAAAGGATATGCAAGATGCTTGGAGAATGATTTGAAAGGAGGCATCAAAATTGTTAAAGAAGATGAAAAATCGAAACCTCCCTTTGCCAAAGTGACAAATTCGGTAAGAAAAATTGCAGAGGAAGTAAAGTCGTCAAAAAAAGATGGCCAAAGTAGTGAAGATACTTAAAAGACAATTAAAGAAAAAGTAAATCCACCAGAAGAAAGATAGAAGGTTAAAAATTTCCTAAGAATTAAATGAGATGGATTATTGATTAAAAGGTGGATATGAAGCAACTGTTAGTAAGATTAAGACCAGTGAGAAGCTCAAGGAACTCGGAATACGAGTAGATGAGCCTCGGATGAAACACCGCAAGGTTGTCTTGTATGGTGTACCAAGAAATGAGGACAACAATGACCTGTTGCCAAAAATCTGGGGGAAAAAAAAAATCTGGATGATAAAGGGATGAACAAGAAATAAGTTCAGAAGGGAACAACTGTGCGACTTAAAACAGGGCGAAAAAAGGAAACTGAATATAGTGAATGAAGTGCCATGTCAATNGGAAGGGAACAACTGTGCGACTTAAAACAGGGCGAAAAAAGGAAACTGAATATAGTGAATGAAGTGCCATGTCAATTCAGAAATCTTCTGGTACAACAAGAAACTGCATACACTATATATGTAGCCCGCAATGTTGGGGAATTTCTGGTTCCATTGCAGTGCTACGAGTATCAACAACATGGGCACCAAATTAAGCATTGTAAATGTAATGAAAGATGATCCATATGTAAGTAAGAGGGTATGGGTTTTTCAGACAAGAACAAATGTAAACGGAACAATGATAATCGTGGATGTGCTAGTTGCCTGAAGGACAAAAAAAAGTACACATCAAATGGATTCCAAAAATTGTCCACATTGTGAAAAGGCTTTTGCAAAGTAACTAGAAAAGACCGATTAGGAAGATGATTGACAGCATTACAGAAAATTAGAATAAGACAAATAAACCTGCAAAGAAGTGCTGTTGCAACTTCAGAGATAGTGGTTATCGCCAACGAAAGAGAAATTGATCTGCTTCTGCAAGAACCATGCGCATTAAGAGGGCATATTATTTGATTACCTGGAAATGTAATTTCATCCAGAAATAACCCTATGTTAGGAATATGGATTCGGACAGAACACCTAACTGTATAACAATGGACAGACTTATGTCAGATCATCACGTCTGTACGATGATAAGCCACAACAATAAATTATACTATTTGATATTCTCCTACTTCCAGTACTCTGATGACACCCAAATACATTTAGAAAAGTTGGATGAGTGGTTACAAGTACTGGAAAGGGGGTGACTTGTTATTGGAGTATAAGTGAATACGAAGTCCTGACAATTGTATGCAACATAAACGGATGAGATTGGCATGGCGATTGATTGCTATCTNTATAAGTGAATACGAAGTCCTGACAATTGTATGCAACATAAACGGATGAGATTGGCATGGCGATTGATTGCTATCTCTTGGTGCATGACCTCCATGTCGCTAACGAACTTGAAAATGTCCTCACATATGTATCTCGAGCACACGACACAGTCACATTTGAATCTGGTCATGATGATAGCCCCAAGAAAGGCAGCCAGACTGCTTAGAACTGGATGATGACTTGATATTTTACCAGTGATCACCGAATAATTGTGTTTGATTAGAATTTTGTTCCAGTACCAGAAGAATCTCAAGTCCTAAGAACATGCTACATCCATGGGGTACATATGGGAAGATATTAAATTAAGTCCTGATGGAGAATACCCAAAGGTAACGAGACGAATGCTCAGAAGAACGGCCCACGCGAGCTGAACCAGTCATGAAGTTGATTGAGGATACATTCAGTGTCACCTTCAAGAACTTTTAGAACGGGAGTTCCACTAAACAAATGGTGGGATGAAGAAATTAGAAGAAATGGCGAAGAGTCAGAAAACTTGAAGACTTATGAAGAACAGTAGAACACATGCACTGAGACTTAAATGATAGAAGAATGCCATCGAGAAAGGAAAAATTATTCAAGACCTTTAAGGAGAAGAAGAAATAGTAATGGAAGAACTTCATGATGAAAATGGGAAATGAAGATCCTTGGGGGACTGGTATACAATATTCTGGCAAACAAGGTGAAACATCATCAGTACGTGAAGAGCCTAGCATGACAAGGGAGAAATATTATTTGTGACCAAGAGAATGCACATCTCTCTTGCCAGATGATAGTTTTGATGGAGAAATACAGACTCATGAAGAGAAACGATGTTGTATGGATGAGTTTCCAGACACACCACCAACAACTGAATACACAATTGAAGAGTTGGGTAGAATGATGAAATAAATGAAGAGTAAGAAGACACTAGAACCAGATGCAATCACTCCAGAGATTTTGAAGTATGTCTATCAATGGATATGTCATGGACTATCATTAATAAATGCATGCCTGGCTCAAGGATGTTTTCCAAAGATACAGAAACAAGGATTTCTCAATACTATATTATGGTGGGGACAAAGACCCCACAATAGTGAAATCCTAAAAACCACTAATACTTTTCCCAGTATTAGGGAAAGTGTTGGAAAAACTAATAAATACGAGACCACTATTCTTTTTATAGGCTACACAAGAATTTCATGACAAACAATATGGCTTTTGGAAAGAAAGAGGGACTGAAAGAGCAGTGCTGGGTGTTGTCAGGAAAATTTATACACGGGGGGGGGGGACACATGTCCTTGCCATATTCTTGGTTATTAGCAAAGTATTTGATAATGGTTGGTGGCCAGCAGTGTTCTGGCAACTCAAGAAAAAGGAATGTCCAAGAAATGTCTCTGACTTGATTATTTCTTTCTTTGAGGAGAGAGTAAGCATATAAGAAGCTAATGAGGTCTAAACAGAGACACAAATGCCAAAGGAATATCTACAGGGACCAGTCCTTGGACAAGTCTTGTGGATAACACTCGTTGACACATTTCTTCGAGTACATCTTGCAGAAGGATGTGAAATATTTGCATATGCAGGTGATGCACTGATTGTAATCCCATCATGGAACAGAAGGGAACCTGAGGCAGAAACAAAATAAATCCTAAGGGGTTAGAGGAATGGTGAAGGAAGGTGAAATTTGATTTTTAATTAGAGAAAACTAATACTATGATTATGAAAAGAAGTTTGCAGAAATCCCCCATTATAAGATTTAAGGGAAGGCATGCTACATTGAAAAAGAAATTCAAGTATCTTGGAGTTATACTTGACAGCAATTAACTTCGATTTCAAGATCACATTGCATACCTCATTAATAAATCAATGAGTTTCTTTACCAAGATCAGAGCAGTGTCTATGGCATATTGGGATTTAGGCTTCAAGACAATGAATATAATCTATAATGGTGCATTTTTAGCAATTGCATTATATGTAATATCTGTCTGGTATCCCAACGCCATATTGGTACATACAAAGAAACTATTACTGAAATCCTAAAGAGCAATAATACCAGCGATAACGAAGACAAATAGAACGACATCTACCGAAGCATTCCGAGTTATTGCAGAGGTAACCATACTGTATATCTTAGCAGAAGAAATAGGCTTACTGCTGAAAGAAACGAATGGGAGATAAGCAAGAAAGAAGGGGAAAGGAGAATTATCCCTAGAAATCTGGCAGGAGAGATGGAACAGGTCGAAGAAGGAAATGATCACTTACAGCATCTTTCCAAATATTGAGGAAAGATGGCGCCAACACTGGATTAAAACTGATTATTATCTTAGTCATATAATAACAGGACATGGAAACTTCAAAAGCAAGTTAAATTGATTAAATTTAATGATCTCTCCTCTTTGTCTGATCTGTAGAGTTGAAGATACTGTTCAGCATGTAACTCTGGAAAGCCCAAAGACTGAAGACATTAGAGAAGAGTTATGTAGAAAAATGCAAATTGAAAGAAGAGCTAAATATAGAATGTATATTATCTTATGAAGAGAGAGCGAGATATTTTGGAGAATTAGCAAAGGAAGTCGACAATAGAGGAATTTTATGCATGGTTACTGATGAATCTTTGAAAAGAGAAAACAGAGATTTCTGAATAAAGTATCCTACACCTGGAATTGAGAGTATAAAAGCGTTATATAAACACAAAATTGGGAGCGGACCCACGTCCCGGATTTGACAATGAGTAAAACATTGTAGTGGGGGGCGAATTCACTACACAGCCTGGGAATAACCCCGAAGGAAGTCATAGAAAAGTTTAGAAGGTTTTATCAGCAGGCTAATTATGAGTTAAAGCCCCCCCCCCAATTGCCAATCCTGAACTCTGGCGTACTGAAGATAACACACATGACAACTCGGCAATGAACAAGGAACTGATGTAATGGGGAAACAGAGACCAAGCCAAGAAAACGGGAAACGAACAAGGTATTATGCAGACAACAGCAATGGAAATGGAACATGACTTAGATAAGATTCATGACTAAGGGACTGGCTACAGGGGGAGGGGGATCGAAAATATGTCAGGCAGCCTCCTTCTTCGCTGGGTGTCGACATTNACTAAGGGACTGGCTACAGGGGGAGGGGGATCGAAAATATGTCAGGCAGCCTCCTTCTTCGCTGGGTGTCGACATTGAGGGATTGAATCGAAAGATAAATATCAGTTAATTAATAAGCAGTTAGTGCCGCTATTTAATGGGATCAATATAGAGCAGAATACATTCCAGGAAGTGTGGGAAACTGAGTGGATGGTAGGATAACGGCGTCATATCACTTNACTAAGGGACTGGCTACAGGGGGAGGGGGATCGAAAATATGTCAGGCAGCCTCCTTCTTCGCTGGGTGTCGACATTTAGGGATTGAATCGAAAGAGAAATATCAGTTAATTAATAAGCAGTTAGTGCCGCTATTTAATGGGGTCAATATAGAGCAGAATACATTCCAGGAAGTGTGGGAAACTGAGTGGATGGTAGGATAACGGCGTCATATCACTTATTCAGAATAATCAAGGATAAAATTAAAGGGGTGGAAAAACTACGCAGTTTTGATAACAATCCAAATGCCAAAAGAAAGAATGTAGAAATAGACGGGAAAAGTAAGGAATACTCTTATTTCCCCCATATTACCTAGGAATGACACAGGCGTGGGTGGGGGTGATAAAAAAGCATGTCTGGTCTTTGGTTGGCCACGTAAAAAAAAAACATCTACTGTGAAGACTGTTTCTTCGTATCAAGGTCGTACCCGTGCATTTGAGTTTCATCACCAGGAATGATCCACCATTGCAGAGAACCAGCGTGCATTGCAGAAGGAGCTTGACACGCTTCAAGAAGAAGACTTCCAGGCATACCTCAGAAGTGGCTGCATTGCTGTGCAAAGGAGCTATTTTGAAGGGGAAAAGAGCTTATCTCGAAACTTCTTGTTACCAGCCTGTATAACATCCACATGCACTCACAACATGGGCATTCTCGTAAACGTGATTCACTATGAGCAAGACAAAATTAGTTTCTCTAGAAAAGTAACTGACCTCTTCGACGTTTTGTTTCTTAATGTGGAATACTTGTCCCAGACTGGTGGCAGCTATCTTCTCGTAAGCGAGGTATCCCTCGTGAGTCATGTCGTGACAATAGCCGGTCAGAACAAACGCCACCTGTTAGAGAACAACCGCATTAAAGTTCCCATTTCATGTATTAAAAGCAAAGGTTAAGAAAATAAATTCTAGATCATCTTTTAGCAACATTCCGTTGAGTTGTTTATAAGATTAGTTACAATAACCAATACAGAAAATTATTAAATATTATATACTAACTGGAGTCTTCGTTTATACAAAATCATAAAATAAACTTATACATTTAACTGACCATATATTTTCGGAGCATATCATATTTCGATAGAAGATAAAACATTTCGTAATAGACTAATTTCCAAGAAAAAGCGAATATGAATCCGAAAGAGGAGAATGTAATTATAATTCGACCCTTTCGGCCTTTTACATTCACATGATATTGCTTGTTCTCAACTAACCTCTTTTGTTATTGGTAAGTCTGTTTGTAAGAAGCTTAGAATTTTACAGAAACGATAAAGATCAGGAATAAAACTTAGAACTCGCCTAATTGGCCGGGAACTGGCGTATGGTGTATGCCTCAGGTCAGTAGAAAATTATTCTAAAACTACTGAATATGTGTAATTGGATTTTCACTTAAGTTGTAATTAATAAAACTCTGAAATCTAAATTATGACGCTGAACTTGATGATGTAGTTATCTGTTGGTTCATCAGTAAAGGTGTTCAACGTGAATTTAATTTAAACTGGCGACTCAGTAAAATTAACGCACAAAAATCCCAACAGAGAAACAGTTTAAACTAAATGGTGGTAGAAAAACGTGTTTTTTTCTTCTTCTTCAATAGGTCAAGAAACTGAAGATATGCCGTACGAAGTTAACAGTATTCCATAATTTCTTTCCCGCGGCATAAATCAGTTTGAAAACCATGCCTGTGTCAAGTGAATTCCGAGGACACTATAAACTTTTAAAAACCATATTACTCACACGCTGAGTGCAAAGCAGTTTTCTCTGCGTAATTTACAGCTGGTAAAATTTGTGACAGACCACATTCAGATCGTAAAAGCTGGCTACAATTTTTTTTGCATATTTTATCATGATTGGTTCTGTGGTTAACAAATTTAAGAAACGTGTACAACAAATCATACCACAAATTCAGCTGTAAACAATATATTTATATGAAAAAAAAAAACTGAAAGATATTTTCTTATGTTTTATGGCAGATGCACAAGTTTGAATAAAACCAGTACAGCCTTTCGAACATTTATAAGTACAAACAAGAAAACTACACAACCGATTAAAAAAAAAAAAAAAAAAAANGAAGACTGTTTCTTCGTATCAAGGTCGTACCCGTGCATTTGAGTTTCATCACCAGGAATGATCCACCATTGCAGAGCTCCAGCGTACATTGCAGAAGGAGCTTTACACGCTTCGAGAAGAAGACTTCCAGGCATACCTCAGAAGTGGCTGCATTGCTGTGCAAAGGAGCTATTTTGAAGGGGAAAAGAGCTTATCTCGAAACTTCTTGTTACCAGCCTGTATAACATCCACATGCACTCAAAACATGGACATTCTCGTAAACGTGATTCACTATGAGCAAGACAAAATTAGTTTCTCTAGAAACGTAACTGACCTCTTCGACGTTTTGTTTCTTAATGTGGAATACTTGTCCCAGACTGGTGGCAGCTATCTTCTCGTAAGCGAGGTATCCCTCGTGAGTCATGTCGTGACAATAGCCGGTCAGAACAAACGCCACCTGTTAGAGAACAACCGCATTAAAGTTCCCATTTCATGTATTAAAAGCAAAGGTTAAGAAAATAAATTCTAGATCATCTTTTAGCAACATTCCGTTGAGTTGTTTATAAGATTAGTTACAATAACCAATACAGAAAATTATTAAATATTATATACTAACTGGAGTCTTCGTTTATACAAAATCATAAAATAAACTTATGCATTTAACTGACCATATATTTTCGGAACATATCATATTTCGATAGAAGATAAAACATTTCGTAATAGACTAATTTCCAAGAAAGAGCGAATATGAATCCGAAAGAGGAGAACGTAATTATAATTCGACCCTTTCGGCCTTTTACATTCACATGATATTGCTTGTTCTCAACTAACCTCTTTTGTTATTGGTAAGTCTGTTTGTAAGAAGCTTAAAATTTTGCAGAAACGATAAAGATCAGGAATAAAACTTAGAACTCGCCTAATTGGCCAGGAACTGGCGCATTGTGTGTCTCAGGTCACTAGAAAATTATTCTAAAACTACTGAATATGTGTAATTGGATTTTCACTTAAGTTGTAATTAATAAAACTCTTAAATCTAAATTATGACGCTGAACTTGATGATGTAGTTACCTGTTGGTTCATCAGTAAAGGTGTTCAACGTGAATTTAATTTAAGTAAAATTAACGCACAAAAATCCCAACAGAGAAACAGTTTAAACTAAATGGTGGTAGAAAAACGTGTTTTTTTCTTCTTCTTCAATAGGTCAAGAAACTGAAGATATGCCGTACGAAGTTAACAGTATTCCATAATTTCTTTCCCGCGGCATAAATCAGTTTGAAAACCATGCCTGTGTCAAGTGAATTCCGAGGACACTATAAACTTTTAAAAACCATATTACTCACACGCTGAGTGCAAAGCAGTTTTCTTTTTAGAACTGCGTAATTTACAGCTGGTAAAATTTGTGACAGACCACATTCAGATCGTAAAAGCTGGCTACAATTTTTTTGCATATTTTATTATGACTGGTTCTGTGGTTAACAAATTTAAGAAACGTGTACAACAAATCATACCACAAATTCAGCTGTAAACAATATATTTATATGAAAAAAAAAAACTGAAAGATATTTTCTTATGTTTTATGGCAGATGCACAAGTTTGAATAAAACCAGTACAGCCTTTCGAGCATTTATAAGTACCAACAAGGAAACTACACAACCGATTAAAAAAAAAAAAAAACAATGCGAACGCGGTTGTTTTAGTATTTTTTAAATTTGAAATTGTTTATTGAATAGCAATTCTAACAATAATAAAACAAAAGAAAAACATTACTCAAAAATTTTTTCGCAACTTGTGAAATATAGTTGAATTTATGCGACTGGATTTTCTGTCAGCCCTGTTTGTAACGAAAGATAGATGGCCACACGATTGACCGCTATAATTTCCGGAAAAGAGTTTAAACTTCCTTGTATTTTGTATATCATCGTCATTAAGGCGGTCGCCTGCCTGGCGCTTGAACAGCGTTGCAGCACGTTTGAAATACGAGTTTTTTTTGACGAAATTATCAAACGTGTTCTCATTATATTTACCTGCGAAAAAAAAAAACATTCCCCAGACAAGGAAGGAGTATAATTTTAAAGATATCAAGCATTTCATAAAAAAAAATTGTTAAGCTTTCAACGTTGTTAAAAATGTATTTTCCAGACTGCTGTATCTTAAAATATACTACCCGGACGTATACACGGTACGCCTGTTCAAAGCCTTGCGCGTACGGGCGATGGCGCACTCTATCGGCGTGCGAGTGTAGCATCAAGCACGAGAGCAGCTCGAGGCAGGCGTTACTGCAGCGCGCGTGCGAAGACGACCACTCGCCTGGCTTTGCTTCTTCTGCACGAGGGCGAGGACCTCGGGCACCAGCCGGTAGTCCTTGGAGCGCGCGTCGGTGAAGACGAAGATGAAGGAGCGAGGCAGGCTGGCCTGCAGGGCCTTCGTCACGGCGTTGATGGAGGTCTCCGGGCAGTCGCCGCCGCCGTTGATGTAGATGTTCTCCAGCGACTTCCGGAACTTGCTGTGGCTCCTCGTCACCGTCACCGGGCCCACGGCTGCAACACGACACAGTTTTAAACCCACAGTAAGTATGGGGCAGAGCGATCACGCCGGCTGCTCTCAACTAGTCTCCGTGTTCCAACATTCGACTGCTTTTTGGCTGATATGACTTTCATAAATTACGCGGATAGGCTTACAGGCTTAAATACTGTTTATGCAAAAAACAGTTTTGAGATGTTTGTACACTTCCNATAAATTACGCGGATAGGCTTACAGGCTTAAATACTGTTTATGCAAAAAACAGTTTTGAGATGTTTGTACACTTCCTATAATCAATTAGTAATACAATTACTTTAAATTCCAACTAGTAAAAGTATTTTATTCATATAAAAGGGCTTGTCTTTTAAAAATTAAGATAGTCCATGACATATCCATTGATAGACATATNAAGTATTTTATTCATATAAAAGGGCTTGTCTTTTAAAAATTAAGATAGTCCATGACATATCCATTGATAGACATATAATTAGGGAGCTGGTATACAATATTCTGGCAAATAAGTTGAAACATCATCAGTATGTGAAGAGTCTAGCATGACAAGGGAGAACAATTATTTGTGACCAAGAGAATGCAAAAGTATTAGTCACATCTCTCTTGCCAGATGATAGTTTTGATGGAGAAATACAGACTCATGAAGAGAAGCGACATTGTATCGATGAGTTGCCAGACACCCCACCAACAACTGAATACACAATTGAAGAGTTGGGTAGAATCATNAGCGACATTGTATCGATGAGTTGCCAGACACCCCACCAACAACTGAATACACAATTGAAGAGTTGGGTAGAATCATTAAATAAATGAAGAGTAAGAAGACACTAGAACAAGATGCAATAATTCCTGGCTCAAGTTGTTAGAAGACGAATACATTTGTTAGTTTTCATTTTAGCGCACGCAAATTGTAAATTATGCNATTCCTGGCTCAAGTTGTTAGAAGACGAATACATTTGTTAGTTTTCATTTTAGCGCACGCAAATTGTAAATTATGCTGCATTGATACATATCGCTTGAAAATTGAAAAATAATAAAAACGCTTCATGTACAAAGGAATAATCGTCAAGGACTCGCGAGTAAATCTCGAAACCTAGTTGTATCCGCAAAAACACAACTTTATAAAAAAAACTCTAACAAAAAAAAAGTAAAAACCAAATAAAGTTAAATCAAAGCAAAATCTAAAAATACTCAATCACGTAACTGAAAAAAAAAAAATAAATAAAATAAGCTGCAAGCGTGAAATGTTACGAATATTATCATATTATTTATTAGCGCACCGAATTTAGTGCACTGTGGTACCAGTATCTGGAAGCTTAACTTTGGACGTCGTTATTGTAGACACGTACGTTGGGACATGTAGACGTAACGTAACGTGTCCGCAGGACACTTGGCAGCAGACACGCTATTGTGGACTAGCAGACAATGTACTTCCTCTCGGTGCTCTATGGTCGTGCTGGACACATTTCGTGGGCCGCGGTGGTGTAGTGGTCAGACTACTCGCATTGCCAGTGGGGTCACTACCGGATTTTCGCACGTGGGAATCGCACCGGACGATGCCTCTGGCCGGTGGATTTTCTCGGGGATCTCCTGTTTACTCCACCCTTACATTTAGGCGTTGCTCCAGCTCCTCCTCACTTCACCACCTAGGGCGCTGAAGAGTTTGTAGTTAACTTGNAGCGACATTGTATCGATGAGTTGCCAGACACCCCACCAACAACTGAATACACAATTGAAGAGTTGGGTAGAATCATGAAATAAATGAAGAGTAAGAAGATACTAGAACAAGATGCAATAATTCCTGGCTCAAGTTGTTAGAAGACGAATACATTTGTTAGTTTTCATTTTAGCGCACGCAAATTGTAAATTATGCTGCATTGATACATATCGCTTGAAAATTGAAAAATAATAAAAACGCTTCATGTACAAAGGAATAATCGTCAAGGACTCGCGAGTAAATCTCGAAACCTAGTTGTATCCGCAAAAACACAACTTTATAAAAAAAACTCTAACAAAAAAAAAGTAAAAACCAAATAAAGTTAAATCAAAGCAAAATCTAAAAATACTCAATCACGTAACTGAAAAAAAAAAAATAAATAAAATAAGCTGCAAGCGTGAAATGTTACGAATATTATCATATTATTTATTAGCGCACCGAATTTAGTGCACTGTGGTGCCAGTATCTGGAAGCTTAACTTTGGACGTCGTTATTGTAGACACGTACGTTGGGACATGTAGACGTAACGTGTCCGCAGGACACTTGGCAGCAGACACGCTATTGTGGACTAGCAGACAATGTACTTCCTCTCGGTGCTCTATGGTCGTGCTGGACACATTTCGTGGGCCGCGGTGGTGTAGTGGTCAGACTACTCGCATTGCCAGTGGGGTCACTACCGGATTTTCGCACGTGGGAATCGCACCGGACGATGTCTCTGGCCGGTGGATTTTCTCGGGGATCTCCTGTTTACTCCGCCCTTACATTTAGGCGTTGCTCCAGCTCCTCCTCACTTCACCACCTAGGGCGCTGAAGAGTTTGTAGTTAACTTGNGCCCTTACATTTAGGCGTTGCTCCAGCTCCTCCTCACTTCACCACCTAGGGCGCTGAAGAGTTTGTAGTTAACTTGGTTGTTGTGATCGCTAAAATAGGGTCTAATCAGGGGACTTATGCTGGAGCTTTCAGTCGCGTGGGGGTTGCTAGTCGAATGGTGTTTTTCTGAACAAGGCACTGTTTTGGTATACTGGAGCCATTTTAGTTTCCTCTCGTGTGACTTGAGCGCTCGTAATGGAAGCAGAGTGGTTGGAACCTAGTGACTTATCTGTCTCGCATGTTACCGCGCGCAGGAAATAGTTTTGTATAGTTGATTGGGACCTCACATAGCTTCATGTATAAAACAATCTGTCAGAATAAAAAGGAAAATTCATTTGACATATTTTTATTAACATGAGAACAGCTTTATTTATCAAACACTTTATGAATTATTTTTTGTGGTTCATTTAATTTCATTTACAAACTGTAAAATATAAGTAGAAGCTTGCAAAATTTGAATAATTTATGTATTAATGTGATCTTAACAATAAAAAACTTGCAATATTTAGTTTGCAATGTTTTAATAATTACCTTAGCCTCTCAGTATATATATATATATAAGTTTCATCAATTTAAATATGTGTTATTTTAATCAATCTGAAAATACTCTACTTTATTTTATTTAGCTCTGATTTTGTCAATCAATTTTAATGATTTACGCGATTTTTCTGTGCTAAGAGTCATTGATTTCCTCTCTTTCTTAATTAAGTCCCTAATCGATTTTTCATGCTCAAATTTTAAGTTTTTTTAATGTAAGTTATGTTGTGCTACTGCAGTCTTAATTTCCCTAACATTAAATTATCTCCAGGTTTCTCGACATACATTTTAATTAGGCATATATTAATTTATATTATTAAATAAATTTATCGGATTTCACGTATTTTCTTNTCTCGACATACATTTTAATTAGGCATATATTAATTTATATTATTAAATAAATTTATCGGATTTCACGTATTTTCTTTATTTTCAGTTAATTTAAGAAATTATTGCAATTTTTGCTTATGGCTGTGTACTGACGTTTTCAATTTTATTCAGTGTAAAGAAAGAATTTTATTCTTAATTTTGCATTTTATCCAAAGAAAAAGCGATTATTACCCCGTCTGTATAAGCATTTTGTTTAAACCTTTTTACTATTAGTCACTAATCCTCCAAACTTAACTTATTACAGTAAACCTTGAATAGTTCAAATGGCTCCAAGTTCGATATATGCTTTACTTGAGCACAACTTCTTAGCGAAAAGTGACGGGTATTTATAAACCATGATAATTTTACGGAAATATCGTAACATGAAGTTCATAGCAAATGTGTAGCAATAATTTTGAAGTTTAATGATATGCTCTTCAGACCACGGTAATCACGAGATAGACTGAATCCGCCGTATTTTTGTACTTGGTCTAGGATTAAGGTAGTGATATCCTCGCATTACACGTTTATTGTCCATTCACTGTTTCTTCGAATTTTTTGAAACTAACCTTTGAAAAATCATCCTAGGAGTAATATGTTAACCTGTTTCTTTTTTAATAGCTTGTATACAGCAAGTATATAACATTGATTAACTTTAAAAGTATTATATTTTTGAATAAATGAAACTTCAACTTAGTATCTTCTATAACTTGTAATATTTATTTCGTATTAAATACGAATTAGAAACAGTGAGAGCAGCGATGTGTTGGCAACGGCTAGTAAGAAATAGTTCACAGTGAAAATATTGTTTTAACCAAGTTTTTTGGTATGTTTTTCGTAAAATAAACGTTACTTATTAAAATATTTACATTTTTAGATAGCTCTGATGGAAACATATTTTATTGTTACAGTTAAAAACATCAGCGCAAAATACGGTGCGTAGGCCCTAGTGACATGGAATTTTTTTTTTTCGACCTAAGAATAAACTGTCGACGGAGCGGAACTTGTCACCCTCTCTGTCTGTCTCTGTCTCTCTCTCTATCTCTCTCTCTCTCTGTCTCTGTCTCTGTCTCTCTCTCGCTCTCGGGAAGTTTCGTACCGCTAGTAGAAGTAGGAAAATTATACATGTTTTCAATTTTTGCACATTTCATACTTATAAATTAATAAGTTTTTACCTTGAACTGTTTTTATAACGACGTTACTTATTTTTAAGTCACATCTGTTTATCACAGTGTAACTTCGCCCTTGGTGTTTGAAACACAATTGTGTAACGTGCTTACGTTTTAGTGATCTGAATGTTTGCCACAATCCCAACAAATTACCAAGCTAAGCCAAAAAAATTTTAATAAATAATTCAATAAATCTAGTAAAAAATAAGTACCTATGCAAAGAAATGTGAGTGGAAAAGAAGTTACGGTAGGCCTATTTGTGTGCATGTTCACCACTATCTTTTAATTTGGTCGTTGCTACGTACAAGAAATAAGCGACACTAGTTGCGTGTTAGAATTTACTGTCTTTTTCGTTGGACTGGTTGCTCCTTCGTTTTAATATTTATTACAACTAAGACCGTTCTTTTAACGAAATAACCCAAAAAACCACATCAATAACAAGAGGTTAAATATTACAGTTCTTTCCCCCACAGTTGTAACAGGGTTAAACACAATCGCGGCAAAATATTAACGTGTATTACATGTAATGTGCTATATCGTGTATAACAAATGTGTTAATGTAAAATAATACCCGTAAGAACTATCGTCAATAAAGACACTGTTAAAAAGTCATAAACATGACCTAAATATGGTTCTAGGCCTAAATTTCAGAGTATTCGTACATAATGGTTTTTGAAATATGACAGAATTCTTTGAACAGCTGTAAACAGTGCATTTGACAGTTAAAACGTAGAAGTCACATGGCAGTGTGTATGTTTGTGTGTAGCGGAAGTATACGTAATTGGTAACCAAAAGTAGAAATTTAGCAGGGCTTCAGATAAGTGTAAAGTAACAGTGAATTGACTATATTTATTATTTTACTAATTATGTTTAATAAATGTAAAAAACGTTTTTAGCTGTTGGCTAATAAATGTTAAAACAACTATTGCAGTATATTTTTATTCAGCCTATCTATTATGTATCAGCACATTTAAATGAACAAAAAAAGGTTGCTTTGTCGGAACTCTCTGAGGTAAACAATTTTTTTAGAAATGCATGCGGAAATTTCTAACAGAAGGTGAGTGGCCTGAGAGGTAGGCAGCCCGCAATACTGGGAAGGTACTACACCACGACGTATGACTGCACGATACGACAGTGACAGCTTAATACAGTAACGTTCAAATGAGAAATAATCTTCGCTCAGCTTTGAGAAAGGGAGGGTAGGTGAGGGGAGGCAGTGTAGGGGAGAGCCCTTCTGAGCGCCTGCCGCTGGAGGGAGGGAATCCCTCTTTGCCGTGATACACGTCTCCTCGCATGATTCTCCCTTCCTTGTAGGCGTATGGGGCTTAGCCCTGAGACGCACTTAACTCCCGTCCCTACCGCGGGCTCACATAACACTTAGTTTTGGAGTAGTTAGTAAAAAAAAAACAAAAAAAAAGAAGGGAAACCAAGTGACATTGCTGGTGCTGTACACACCAAACTGATAACATCGCTCTCCACTGCCGCGCTGCGGGGCTCACGTTTTATCGACAGGTATCATTCACTCGCGGAGCAACTATCGTTCAACCGCTCTCGGCCGCCGTCACTCCTGAACTGAACAAGCCCACCCCTTCGTGCGGCGGCAATGGACTCTCCTGACGCGTTTTGGTCTTCTCATTATTTTCTCATTTGTATTTCACTGTAGCAGCCACCGTAAATACGGCGCGCAATCATTCCTGTGCTAGGCATGTGGCTCAATCTATCGAATAGTGCACTTGCTTTAGTAAATGTAAAAGTTTGGGAATGATTCAATGTATTCGTTTACTACAGTATTATCTGCCTTGTGTTTATTTTGCAGTCACAGTACGTTATTACTTATTTATTAGTGTACTCCTCTTGGTGTGCACAATACATCAACGTACCATCATCATTTGTTAATACAACTCACCCCAACACACACACACAGCGCACGACTCTTTGCATATTTAAGTACAGTGAGCACTATTCGTTTTTCAATCGCGTGTCGTTCATTCTCACGCCGTGTGTATTGTGTGTTGCTCACCTGTCAGACCACTCACTTTGTGTTTGCTGATTCCCTATTTGTCTTGACAAATAGTTTACAGCTTATTGTTAAAAGTTACTGCAGTAGTCTTGCGCTAAAGTTACATGTTCGTTTTTTTTTTCCTGACTGAAAAAAAAACCTGCACAGTAGATTTTTAATGCAATTTTAACTGCACACGCTTCATGCTGTAGGCCCTTTTCCGTAATTAAATGGCAAGTTTTAACACCAGGAAGACAAAAGTAACTTTGCTTTCAACCCTGAGAATTCTTGTAAAAACTGGTGTTTAGTTTATGAGGAATTGGCATATTTAAATACTAATGTAATGAACGTTATGCAGCAGCAGACAAAAGTGAAAAGGATCAGCTGGTTGGGCACATGGGCACCTGTTCGAAATGCTAAGTCATAGATAAAAAAAGTTTTTTGCAGGTGTCATTGAATTCGTCGGTATGTATGTGTGTCCAATCTTCACACAATAATTCTAAGTGAATTATATAAAAAAAAATGTATAACCTCCCCCCCCCTCTTTTTTATCCCTTTTCCTTTATCCTACATTGAAAAAATGTTACTGAAAATAATGTGAAAAAAATTATTTAAGCAGNGGAGGGAATCCCTCTTTGCCGTGATACACGTCTCCTCGCATGATTCTCCCTTCCTTGTAGGCGTATGGGGCTTAGCGCTGAGACGCACTTAACTCCCGTCCCTACCGCGGGCTCACATAACACTTAGTTTTGGAGTAGTTAGTAAAAAAAACAAAAAAGGAGGGAAACCAAGTGACATTGCTGGTGATGTACACACCAAACTGATAACATCGCTCTCCACTGCCGCGCTGCGGGGCTCACGTTTTGTCGACAGGTATCATTCACGCGCGGAGCAACTATCATTCAACCGCTCTCGGCCGCCGTCACTCCTGAACTGAACAAGCCCACCCCTTCGTGCGGCGGCAATGGACTCTCCTGACGCGTTTTGGTCTTCTCATTATTTTATCATTTGTATTTCACTGTAGCAGCCACCGTAAATACGGCGCGCAATCATTCCTGTGCTAGGCATGTGGCTCAATCTATCGAATAGTGCACTTGCTTTAGTAAATGTAAAAGTTTGGGAATGATTCAATGTATTCGTTTACTACAGTATTATATGCCTTGTGTTTATTTTGCAGTCAAAGTACATTATTACTTATTTATTAGTGTACTCCTCTTGGTGTGCACAATACATCAACGTACCATCATCATTTGTTAATACAACTCACCCCAACACACACACACACAGCGCACGACTCTTTGCATATTTAAGTACAGTGAGCACTATTCGTTTTTCAATCGCGTGTCGTTCATTCTCACGCCGTGTGTATTGTGTGTTGCTCACCTGTCAGACCACTCACTTTGTGTTTGCTGATTCCCTATTTGTCTTGACAAATAGTTTACAGCTTATTGTTAAAAGTTACTGCAGTAGTCTTGCGCTAAAGTTACATGTTCGTTTTTTTTTTTTCCTGACTGAAAAAAAAACCTGCACAGTAGATTTTTAATGCAATTTTAACTGCACACGCTTCATGCTGTAGGCCCTTTTCCGTAATTAAATGGCAAGTTTTAACACCAGGAAGACAAAAGTAACTTTGCTTTCAACCCTGAGAATTCTTGTAAAAACTGGTGTTTAGTTTATGAGGAATTGGCATATTTAAATACTAATGTAATGAACGTTATGCAGCAGCAGACAAAAGTGAAAAGGATCAGCTGGTTGGGCACATGGGCACCTGTTCGAAATGCTAAGTCATAGATAAAAAAAGTTTTTTGCAGGTGTCATTGAATTCGTCGGTATGTATGTGTGTCCAATCTTCACACAATAATTCTANGCTCGAAATGCTAAGTCATAGATAAAAAAAGTTTTTTGCAGGTGTCATTGAATTCGTCGGTATGCATGTGTGTCCAATCTTCACACAATAATTCTAAGTGAATTGTATAAAAAAAAATATATAACCTCCCCCCCTCTTTTTTTATCCCTTTTCCTTTATCCTACATTGAAAAAATGTTACTGAAAATAATGTGAAAAAAATTATTTAAGCAGNTTTTTTTATCCCTTTTCCTTTATCCTACATTGAAAAAATGTTACTGAAAATAATGTGAAAAAAATTATTTAAGCAGGCGAATATCTTGAAAACCAAAATATCTGAATAAATAATATTTACCGACAAATATAAACAATAACTATATATCTTCCGCGGGTTTTTAATACCATTATGTTACCAAGGAAATGGCTTCTGCTGAAATGGAGTGAGTGAGTGAAGAGATTTGGTCAGCTCTTAACATAGAGGTCTTGCGAGCCAATGATAGTGAAGCGAGGTGAGTATGGAGCAGCACTGGAATGAAGGGGCGGAGAAAATGGGAGATTTCTGATAAAACCCGCCGACCAGCGGCATCATCCGGTACGATTCCTAAATGCGAAAATCCGGGAGCGATCCCGCCGGGAATCGAAACCGGTTCGCCTAGATTGGATGCTAAAATGAAACCGTGAAATATTTACTGTTAGGTCTTGACTATACACGACACCATTACGAAATCTATAGTTCGTTGCAATCGCTTTGTAGAAGTCCCGCTGCTCACACGACGTGCCCGCCAATTTGCTGTTCGTGTGAATGACTGTTGCAGAAGCGAATTTACTCTCCTTCCTTCGCCCGCTACCCACCACCTACCACCGCATTCATGAGGTGTTGCCGAATGTGTCCAGTTACCCAGTATCCTGATAGCCACGCTAAAAGTACACTTTTGTATATATCAGCATTCTGACGTCATTTTTATTCGTGAATATATCGAATTCTGTGTTTCATGTTGTAAGCAGCAAAACGCCGCCAGTAAGGTCTAAATAAGATAGGAGCATGTTCTACGTATCCAGTCCAAGTAAACCATGCACAAAATTTTAAAATTTATAGAATATAAAGTTATGAATGAAACATTTATTATTCCAGTCGAGAGAGCACGAGTTCGAACAGCGTATATTTCTACAGTACTATCTAGAGATAAATGCGCGCAAAATAAAAAAAAACGTTGCGAAGAACGTGACAAATGAAAGCGACTCATTTTAGATACCAAATAAAAATTAAACTGTAAAAAAAAGTAACGCGGATCATACACAATTTTTAAAGGACAGAAAATTGCATGCTTACTGTGAAAGGAATTGGTGTAAATATTAGAGATGTCATGTATTATAAGGACAGCGCTACAAACATTTTTAGGGACAGAAATTTTATGAAAACTAAGGTAAAAGTGGATAAGAAAAAACTTAGGTATATTCTAATCGAAAAGATTTACATTCGATAAAAACTAACACGCGGCTTAAGAGCGACATCGCACTTAACCAAGAAGGGCGCCCAATAATATTTATGGATCTGAAACTTATGTTTTTTATATCCGAGTGAGAAGTTATGGAGTGACTGATAAAGTATTAAAAGTAGAAAGAATAATAATTGTGCACGGCGGTGGTAAAATGGATTCGTAGAAAATGGTGTGTTTATATGTAAGGTTGTCCAGACTACTGGCAACTATCGTCAATAAATATACATTATAAACTGATCAGCTTAGCAATTATCGTATATCGATAGAAAGTACCTCGAATACCACGCACGGAATACACGTCAAATTATTCACAACGGGAATCTTCATCTCTACTATTAACAGATGGCCCATGCAATGTTACCAGAAGAGGGAAAATTGTGGTACCTATGCCATAAATTCCAACGTCTCCCATGTTAACTGAGAACGTCACATTCACGAAGGAAGTTACTACATCTCGTGTGTCGAGGCCATCCCATACACAATGACAACTCGAGGCTCGTAACATCGTTTTCCCGTCAATCTGTGAACTTTCATTATCGACGGCCATCGTAACTTGTTCGTATGCATTCCGTCCTCGGTTCAATACAGAGTTGTATTTGACGGTTCTTCAAGGGACGATGCCGGAATTATTACAAAGTGTTTCTCTGTTGACGTTGCCATATAGGGCACCAGCACAATGGAGCTCCAGAATATTCTACTGTTACTGCCCGCCGTAATCTTATCACCTCTGGTNCCATATAGGGCACCAGCACAATGGAGCTCCAGAATATTCTACTGTTACTGCCCGCCGTAATCTTATCACCTCTGGTGACAACTGGTTTTATTGTTGTGTTCAAATAACGTGGCCTTCTCGCTCACTAAGGCTTCCCGCTGCTAAACTTTTCTTCTCGGGTTTCATGAAGTTTACGAACTACAGCCGAGTCAAACGATCTCTAAAAAAATGACAGTCGCAATAGCAGCTGCATTCATCAGAGCACTTCCAGTTGGCTTCCAAATATACCAGTAGAATTATATAGCAGGGTATGAGACAACAGGAACTGGGAGAGGCGCCAGCTGACCAGGTTTCCATGCTCTATCATTCCGGTAAGAGGTCGGCCATCTTAAAATTCATTAACCTTGACCCGTGATGACCTTAGGATAATATTTACGTCGAAAAATCGAGAAAAATCATGAAACAACGTCCTCGGATCGTTCATGTTCGCCAACATTTCGAATTATTCTTCTACCAGCATCCCAGGTTCCATCATTTCATGGTACAAGACAACCTCCATCTTCGTCTTTGTCAAAATGCAGCTTGGGGCTTCTTTGACCGAACTTCGATATGCTGTAACTCCTTCTCGATCGTTCTAGAAACTGACTATGGCATCATCTCGGAATTGTTCATTATTTTGTCCGTACAAAACACATTATTTCGGAACTACCTGTCAAAGTTTAGGACGAAGATGGAGCATGTGAAAACCGAGATCAGTCACGATATGATGGCCGTCGACGAACGTGTAACGAGTGTGCAATGGCAAGTTACCGACAGACTGAATGTGATATCTGCGCAAAATCTAGAAAAAGAAAATTCGTTAAAAAAATTAAAAATCGGGTAAATTCAATTTAAAAAACCCGACAGCAATCTCGGACCTGGGTGACCTTGACCTTTACCATGTGCCTGCGACCTTAGATTATTAGCTTACCTTAAACCTGAAAAACCTGGAAGGATCGCAGTCCGACGAAAATATGTCTGTACTCTTTTTTGCCTGTTTTTCCTGCAAATTAGGGGGACTCTGATAAAAGAAGATGGAACCAACCCAAAATTAAAGAAAATTTCGAGCAATATAATTCTTTATTTGATCGATCGCATCATGTATTTTCTCAATGGTGTCGAGGTGGATCAGCCGCGAAATGTAGGCATAGCCTCGGCGATCAGAAATTGCCTATCACTCATGCCGAATGAAATGTCTGCTGCTTAGATGGCAGGTTGAAGAATCGAATACTATAACAGTGTTCATATATACCCCAGAGGCAAGTAAGTGTGCATCCCATTCTCCATGCTGTTGGAATTTGCCAAAGACAACAAACACATCACCTATTCGAAGCAATAATTGATGCTGAAGCAATAATTGGTGCTGCTTCTAGCTAATATGATACGGACACCATCGTGGGTATGGCGGAAAACATGGAGGTTGTGGAACTTAAGCTACAGTTTATCGAATGGATGCTGCCTCACGTCCAATTGAGCACTGCTGAATGCATAAAGATGTTGAAGATTGAGGAATATGGCAAAAACATCGATGTGGCTTTCAGGTTGTGGAGTCTCGGGACATACCCTGTGTTGCAAGCAAACCAGCACACCAAATGGATGGTGAAATATAGATTCGCTTTTGAGAAATCGAGGTACTACATCATCATCGCCCTAAAAACCGGATATCAGCACAGTGTGAGAACAAGCAACTCACAATTCGATATATGTCAAATATAAAATGTGAAAATATTTTTGAATAGCAAAAGCTATCCGTATGTTGATATGAACATGATCTTTCAAAATGGACAGTACTGTATCATATCAGACGCACGCTCAATTCCGAAATGCATATTATGGACATGCTCAGTCCCTGATACTAAGACCTATCACTTACAAGTCCATGGTTTACCAATTAATGGTTTACCAAGAACTACCACAGACTGGGATGGGACGAAGGCAAGATGACATACCATGAGGTGGAAAATGTGCTCCGCGATCTGTTACTGCAATACCCGAAGGTCGCGGTTTATGTGGCAAGACATGAGCAGAAAAAATGTCTGAGCAATATGTGTAAATTTTAAGTGGAAATTATCGACATGCATGCCGAATATGGATGTCCTTCGCTTTGCAAACTCGTCAAAATGTACAGCGAGCTGCATCGTCACATCTGCAACAAGTCAGAACGTAACTGGGTCTGCGCACTG
The DNA here is from genome assembly GCA_002778355.1 of Clitarchus hookeri. Taxonomy (NCBI): domain Eukaryota; kingdom Metazoa; phylum Arthropoda; class Insecta; order Phasmatodea; family Phasmatidae; genus Clitarchus; species Clitarchus hookeri. Next base: position 133,011 of record NQII01003393.1, on the reverse strand, counting down.
AAGTATGTTCTGCTGCGCAAATGGTGCACCTTTTCCTTGAACCAAGATTTGATGAGTTACGACTAGACACTAAATTGTTATAATCGACCCAAAGTTTTCGACCATTCTTCATATGTATATAAAGGCAGGAGCATCTCCCCACCTTCAATTGGCTTTCCAGACACCAGATAAAGATTTGTGTATTTCACCCTGGGAATGTTTATGCGAGTGTCGTGCCTGGTCACTCTACCATCGAAAACGGCTACTGGAACACCAGATACCTACACACGTTCACAGAACTGTGATCGTAGTGACATGCAGCATTGGATATGTTCGCACTTTCCCTGTTATACGAACCAAGCCATCAGCTGGTAGCCTTTTGCAAGCCTAGAAAATGTGCTGTCTTTCACATGCGTCTATCTACCTGCCAGCATCGAAGATGTGGCATCCTGCATGCACGAATGTTGCCACCACAGACTGCATGGAGGAGAACTCACAGCCACCAGTCGAGAATGGTGAAGCCTCGAGCCAGACGATCATATGTTGGAGAATGCCTCGAGCTAGACGACCAGACATTGAAGAATGTATCGTAGGCACCATGTAGCCATCAGCAGTTCCACGAAAGATAATGCTGCACCTTCCAATGGATGTGCCTCCAGCTCCAGAAATGAGCGGCACCCACTCGCCAACATTGCTGTCACTACCCAGCGTGTCTTCCTGGGGCTGTCGATGCTATTTCCACCACTAGCAGACCTGGCGTCGATGAGTCAGATGTTATCATCGAGCCTTCAATCAAAGAGTGAAGTGATTTGGACGGCTCTTAGCATCAAGGTCTTGAGATCCGATGAAGGTGACGCGAGGCGAGTAAGGAGCAGCGCCAAAATGTAAGGGCGGAGGAAATGGGAGATCCCTAAGAAAATGCACCGACCAGCAGCATCGTCCAGCACGATTCCCACATTCAAAAATCCAGGGATCGCCTTGTCTGACTTCTAAAGCTTTGCTTCTAAGTCAAAGTTTTATTCTGTATCTGCAATGTCTTCAGAAATCCCAGAGCCAGTAGGATCTACGGCAGTGCCATCAACTTTTTCGAACATGTTACTGGCTATATCATCGACTTCATCGGGAGTCGTACCAGCAGTGCCATAGACTTCTTCGGGAGTGGTACCAGCAGTGCCAACTACTTCTTCGGGGGTGTTACCAGCATTCTCATCGGCTTCTTCGGGAGTGGTACCAGCAGTGCCATCGACTTCTTTGGGAGTGGTACCAGCAGTGTCATCGACTTATTCGGGAGTGGTACCAGCAGTGCCATCGACTTATTCGGGAGTGGTACCAGCAGTGCCATTGACTTCTTTAGGTGGGCCGCCTACATTAGCATCGCCATCGACCTTTGTGGGCGGGTCGCCTACAGTAGCACCGCCATTTTCTTCCGGTGTAGTGCCGATGCCACAATCAACTTATTGCCCATACCACCGACTTCTTGGGTGTTTGCATTCTACCTCTACTTTCTCTGTCTCTTCGGCCGAGGAACTTATGTATCTATCAGAATTTCCAGGGTTTTAGAGAATGTTTGGCATGGAGTCTGCAGAAATATAATTGAGTTTATCGGCTGTGGCAACTTCATCGTCCTCTGGAGACTATCTATATCTGTTACAGTGACACCCCATGGTCAGCCACCTATGCTGAACCATTCCAACATTATAGGTGTCGCTATTGTAAAAATACCTTCGCTTAAAGCAGTGGTACCTGGCGACATGAGGAACATGCTGTATGAAGAGCCCCAACCATGTAAAGTACACAAGTGTGGGGTGTCAATTTCACGCATGGATAGCCTAAGGGTGCATGGTTTCCGCTAACTAACATAGAGGATGGACCATCCCAGTTATCTATATAGGTTAACCTTCCCAATTTTATAAAATATAAATGTGCCATAATCAATCGCCACAACTATGACAACAAATGTTTTTCAAGTGGCCAGGGTTGGCAAGATTTGTTAAGTCATTGTATTCAATGTGTGTGGACAAAAGGTATGCTGAGTTGGAACAGATGTCTAATTTTAGCAACAGAAAACTTTTCACGGCTGTTTAACTCGCAGATTTATTCACATTGGTACAAAGTTCATGTCTGCAAACCGATTATCCATGGAAATCAAGACTCACTAGGGAACAGTGACTTGCCATACACAAAACTAAGTGTAAAAGATACACTGAGTGGCCAAATTATTATGACCACCACCTCAATACAATGTTGGGCCACCTTTTGCCCTTAATATGCATGGATTCGTCTTAGTATGGACTCTATGAGATGTTGGTAGGTGGTATGAGGAATTTGAAACCATATCCGATTAACTGCACTTTCCAATTCCCGTAAGATTTGATGGTACTGCATCCAGCTGCCTGATACCCCGATCGATCTCATCAGACAGATTCTCAATTCGATTAAGATCTGGTGTTTATGCAGGCCAACTAAGCAAGGTAAAGTTTCTGTCTTGCTCTTCGAACCATCTGCGGACAATGCCAGCTCTATGACAGGGAGCATTGTTATACTGGAAGTATCCATCCCCGGCAGGGTACACCATTATCAAACAGGATGTGCTTGATCTACGATAACATTTAAATACCCTTGGGCATTCAGACGTTGTTCCACGGGAATCAAAGGACCCATACAATGCCAAGAAGACATCCCCCAAACCATAATATTGCCTACACCAGCTTGAAGTGTTGTGGCAATGCAATTGGGGTCCATGCTTTCGTGCAGTTTTCGCCATATTCGCACCCTTCCATCTGCATGGTGTAATTGAAAACGCGATTCATCGGACCACATGACCCTTTTCCAGCCATCTACTGTCCAATCCTTGTGCTACTTTGTGAACTGGAGACGTTTGCTCTTGTTCAAGGCAGACAGTAGAGGCTTTCGAACAGGTAGTCGGCTTCCATATCCTATACGGTGTAATAATGTGCGGCGAACAGTTCATTCAGAGACCTTCGCAGCTGCTCCTTGATTAAGATTCCCCACAATTTGACGTACTTTTGCTCTTCTGTTAGACTGGACAACTCTGGCAAGTCTCCTTTCAGATCGAGCATTCAGTAACCGGTGACAACCACAAGCCTGACGTTGAGACCCGGTTTTCTGCTTGGTAGTCCACTATCTGTAAACATTAATAACTGCTGCTCTCTAAAACTTCACAAGTGCAGCCGTTTTGCTGATACTGGTTCCAACGCTTCGAGCGCCTACAATCATCCCGCGTTAAAAAGCAGTTAAATCACGTTTTTTGCCCATTTCTTTGCAAGCAACACAATGCATTTGATGCTTCACTTGTCCTGCATTCCCTTTTTATAGTTATCTCGCCCTCTAGCGGCAACAACATGAAGTTATGGCCGATCTGAGTATAAGTGTCAAGTGGTCATAATAATTTGGCCACTTAGTGTACATTTTCAATGTGTATATGCATTTTTTCCAATTGTGTTTTCTCATGTTGTACTTTACCGAATTAAAATAATTTTTAAAACAATATGCTGTTTCATTTTTTTTTTTAACACACTGTTGAGATAAATTACCTGCTTTGTTAAAAAAAAATACATCATGTAAAATTTTTAAAATAAAAAAATACTTATTATGTTGAAAATATAAAATAATTACATATGCCAATTTCCATACTTTATGGGTACGGACCTCGTTGCCATTCAGTACAGGTCGATATTACCGCACTCTTAGCCGACTGGTTCGGCAATGGGTTTGCGCTCTGGTGGCCAATGCTTGAAACACGAGATACCAGTGCGCTCTGGTGAGTAATACTGAAAACATGAGTTATTGTCAGCACCCTCTAGTGGGAAAATGTCGAAAAACTATGGGCTGTAGATGTGGGATGTGGTTGAGGGCGCTGGACGGGATCTGACTCTCTAATCAATTGAAAAATAGTGGTGGGGTGGAGTCTTGCCGATTAAACAGCCAATAAAATTTGGCGAGGGTCAGTTGCGTGCTGGTCATCGTGACAGCTTAGTCACTCTACCCGCTATCGAACCCCGGACTTCCTGCATATATCTTTAATGCTTTTTCCAAAATAGTTTATAATTTTTTGATTTATTTTATTTTCTGGAAAATATTTGGATTCGTGGTCATTCAAGGTTACGGGTACAGGGTCAAGGTCAAGCTCATTCAGATCCAAAATGACTGTTGGATTGTTTAATTTAATTTTACCCGAGTTTTAAATTGTTTAAATAATTTTTGTGATTTCCCCNTCAAAATGACTGTTGGATTGTTTAATTTAATTTTACCCGAGTTTTAAATTGTTTAAATAATTTTTGTGATTTCCCCCGATTTTTCGACTTCAAGGTCATCCCAAGGTCATCGCTGGTTAAGGTCATGGAATTCTGGCCCCTTACCAGAATGATAAGAGTGTGAAAACCTCGTCGGTCAGCACCTGGCACCTCGTCCTGATCCCGTTGGCAAAAACATTCCACTTATGTCGACAGAAGTTCATGTGTAGGTGTTACATTATGTAACATTCCGAGCGAGGTGGCACAGTGGCAACAAACTTGGCTCGCATTCGGGATAGCCAGGGATAGATTTTCATTTCGGCCATCCCGATTTCTGTTTTCCACTGCTTTCCGAAATTACTTCAGGTAATTGTTGGTATTTCCGGTTCCATATCTGAGCCTGCTAGAATGGGTAACTTTTTCTGTATCTAATGAACTTGTGGGTGAGACCTACCTACCGACATTGTGTAACAAAGTCGTCGGCCGCCGTTATGGTATCAACACAACAATATTTCTTCAGTAATAATCCGATTCTCTACGACTTAGCATTTGTTAAACACTATGATGTCATAGGAACAGTATCGTTCAGCAAATTGTTGCTGGCCTCTGCTGCTCAAATGAAGCATTTATGGCGATAAACGTGATAGTAAAATATCACTTTGAAGAGCCGTTCCCACTTCAGATCTGTGTGGCGCATAATTTACTCCTTGTATATAAATACAGATGTCGCTGTAAAAANAAGAGCCGTTCCCACTTCAGATCTGTGTGGCGCATAATTTACTCCTTGTATATAAATACAGATGTCGCTGTAAAAATATTGTACCAAACGTCTTAGATTTTAATGGAAGTTTCTAACCTATGCACTAAGTGGGAAATGTACTACACATCAATCTGCAAATGTAATAATGCTACTATGTAAAATATGGGATTTCGCTATCCATTTGACTCTTTCCTTAACAGATGTAGCGAAGCTGCCATGCATGGATGGGAGAGAAAAGGTTTTATCTTTCGAGCTTTCTCAGAACGCGTATACAATTATGTGGTGAATTTGCGAACAATTTCGTAAGTGTCTATTTCCTAAAGTTTTTTTTACCGTGATCACAAAAAGTATTCATACAGCACCTCTTTACTTGATAACCTATGTTTATAGCAATAAACTTAAATACATATCCATGACTTAATTACATGACGAAACACATTTATCCACAACAAAATTAATATGCAACGGCCGGTACAAAATCTACAGAATAATCAAACCTAAAATGTCACCGCCAAAAAGTATCCATACAGTCGTGGTTCAACAGCATTAACCCGGCTCGAAGTTAAAGTGTTAACCTGATTATAGTAGTGTTGGATTACAGATATAACTTGTTAGCAAGCTGCACATGTTGAGTACCTCAGTACTAGACGTAATGGGGCGTCGAAACGGTGAATTGTCTGAAGCAGTGAGACAGCGCATAGTATCTTTGTATAAACAAGGTAATAGTTGCCGAAAAATCGTTGCCACGGTGCATTATACATTCTGTACAGTAGGGCACATTCTGTGCAATCACAACAACACAGGGAGTACAGAAAACAGGAAGAGATCAGGACGCCCTAAGGTCTCTTCTGCATGACATGAACGTGATGTGCTCTGACAAGTGAGGAAAAATGCACGAATCGGCGCCTGAACCATCGCCAATGATCTGCAGACACATAGAGGGAAATACGTCTGTACACAAGCAATTCGCAACAGGGTCCGTGGGTACGAGGCACGGACTCCCCGACAGAAGCCCTGCATCAGTGAGGTCAGTCAGTAGGAAGAAGAGATTGGATTTTGCTCGTAACAATGTAGATAAAGGAATAGATTTATGGGAAAGGGTTATATTTACTGATGAGAGTAAGTTACACTATTCGGATCAGATGGACCAGCACGTGTTTGGAGAACATCTAATTGTGAATTGCATCCTCAGAACATAACCCCAACTGTCAAGCATGATGGAGGAAATGTATTGGTTTGGGGAAGTGTGGGTTATTCTGGTGTAGGGAATTTGGTTGTCGTTGAAGATAAACTTAATGCATTTGGTTATATTGACATATTGAAGAAAATATTTACATTTGAAGAAAAGTGCTTCAGAGTTAGGTCTAGAAAACTGTTTCATTTTCCAACAAGACAGCGGTCTTAAACAGACGGCGTGGAAAACTAGAGAGCGGCTACTATATCATGTCAGGGAATCACTGAAAACACCTCCACAGTCCCCGGACATAAATTCGTAAAAAAATCTGTGGGCCATATTGGATAGACAGGTGAGAATAAAGAGGTGCATCTCTAGGAATGAGTTAATTTAGATATTTAAAGAAGAGTGAGTGAAGAGATTTGGGTGGCTCTTAACAGCGAGGTCTTGAGAGTCGATGAGGGTGATTGAGGTGAATATGGAGCATCGCCGGAATGAAAGGGCGGAGGAAACGGGAGATCCTCGAGAAAACCCGCCGACCAGCGGCATCGTCAGGCACGATTTCCACTTGCGAAAATGCGGGAGTGACCCGGCCGGGGATTGAGCCCGGTTCGCCTTGGTGGGAGGCGAGCAGGCAAACCGCTCAGCCACCGCGGTACCTACTTAAAGAAGAAGAATTGAACAAGATAGAGGAGGATATCACCAAGAAACTTTTAGAATCAATGCCTAGGTGAAGGCATACTATAAACAATGGCAATGGTCTCCATACTATATATTAAACTTTAGTTATATATTGGATATGGACAGTAATTTTCCTTGGTCCATGACTGTATAAATACTTTTTGGCAGTTAAATTTTAAGTTTTATTATTCTAAAGTAGTTGTACTGGCATTAGCAGATTACTTTTGCTGTGAATAGATTTCATCGCGTGGCAATTAATTTGTGGAGATGTATTTAAGGTTATTGATTTAAACAAAGATTATCAGGTAAGCACGTGATGTATGCATACTTTTTGTGATCAGTGTTTAATAGGATTCGATTATGGAAGAACACTAGTAGCATGCTATAAGGAAAAATAAATCTAGCCCGTATAACTATTTGTTGTTTCACAGATGAGCAAGTTGATAATAAATGATAACCTCATATCGGAGGCCACGTCGTTTTATGTCGGATGATGCGTCACGCGACCACGCACATCAAGACTGAGTACAATATTGATTACAGAGGATTGCGAGACGTAAGGGGCCGACTATGACATTACGAGTCATACTGTGGATGGAGTCCAATCATCAGCATTTTCGGCCTCGGGGGCCGCGGTTGGCGTAACGGCTAGATCGCTTGCCTCCCGCCGAGGTGAACTGGGCTCGATTCCCGGTGGGGCTATTCCCGGGCCTACGCATGTGGGAACCTTGCCAGACGACCGGGACCTCCCGCTTCGCCCGCCCTTGCATTCCGGCGTTGCTCCGTCCGTACTCACTTCGCGTCATCCTCATCGGCTATCAAGACGGCGGTGTAAGGGTTGGTAGTCTGAGCATATTTTCTGTAAATTCGTTGTTTGCGCGTTTAAGTTTGTCTCGGCAAATAAATATACTGAATATATGACTTTTTGTGGGAAAAAAAAACCAATTATCTAAACTCGTACATGTTAGTTTTTAAGCGTATTATTATATTAAAACATCTTGTAAATTGTAAAAAAAAAAAAAAATGGCATTTTTAGAGTTTGTCTGCGCAATTTCCTTAAGAGATACGAGAAAAGTAAAACGGTACAGTCGCTCTTTAATCTGGGAGTTTTTTTCGCGTGTAATAAAATCCCACTGTTAGAGATCTAATTTGCACAGGAAAGCGTAACGACGGAAGCCCTGCGCGTCGGTTCAGCGCCTTGCGAGTAGGGGCGATGGGGAGCTGGGCTCGCGTGTTATTGTCGCCCATATCGCCGTGCCTCGAACGCGAACAAAAAAAAAATATTTCGGGGCCCGTGTACTCTTAAGGCGCCCGTCTACCTGGAACTTTTTCCCACGTTTATGCCGAGAAGCGCGGGAGCGATAAGGGCGACACTGCCACGCGCATCAAGTACGCCATCGCCGCTAAGCGCAAGGCTCTGAACTGGCGTGCAGTGTTCTCGTCGTGCTGCGTGTACCTATGGGACTTTCAGCGGTGACCATATTATTTTATTAGTGGGAAGTCTTTAGGAAGGTTCAGTGCAGGCCCCTATAGTAGTTTTGTATGTATCTGATGCGTGCATTTTGAGCTACAGCGCCTTGGAAAGGCCGTTTTTAGCGGTTTTGGAGTACTCTGAATTGATGTTTCTAACGTACGTGATATTTTGAAAGTACTTAACAGCTCTCGTCTGAAATGTGTGTTCTTTTCGTAGATCAGCACGTTGGACGCACGCTTAATAGTTTCGTTAAAAAACGTGTATTTGGAACACACTGCAACGCAGTTCAAGTGCCAGGTAGACGGGCGCCTTAAGAGCTGGCCAAGACGTCACTCCACTCCACTGTAGACCTCCTCGCCTGAACGCGAAGCATTTAAAGTCCTCTGCTCGCGTGATAAACATAACGGAACTGTTCATCAGTGATTAGTATCGTACCTTTTCTCAAAGTACTTGTTACGTTAAGGAAACTGGCCGCTAGCTAGGCACTGGTGAGGGTAAATATAACAACCACGTGGAGACGTTTCGGCCCGATATTGACNCCTCTGCTCGCGTGATAAACATAACGGAACTGTTCATCAGTGATTAGTATCGTACCTTTTCTCAAAGTACTTGTTACGTTAAGGAAACTGGCCGCTAGCTAGGCACTGGTGAGGGTAAATATAACAACCACGTGGAGACGTTTCGGCCCGATATTGACTGCTGATAGGGTCGTCCCTGTTGTTAATGGCGATCTGGTCAAGTACATGTCATTTACAAAAAAAAAACTGAAAGAAGCGCCGGAAATAAACAATTTTGATTAGTAAAATGTATTCCTCCAGAAACTGGTTTATACATCTCGCTGACTGAATGAATAGTATTCGTACGTTTTTGGAAACATTAATGCAACGTCATGTAGGCTTTTCAGTGGCCTACGTATTATTTATTCTCAACAAGTGACAATAATTTTTAGGATTTCTGTCCTAGCAATAACTTAAGTCTATTCACATATTTTTCAAGGTGTTTTCGACATCACTCGTACATACAAAAAAAAATTATTTTTTTTTGCATATTTTGGTCATTGCCCTGAATTTTTTGTATCTGCACTACCATGATTAGTGGGGTAATTTGGATAGAATAGTCCAGGTATGGGCATTTTTAGGTGANATTTTTTGTATCTGCACTACCATGATTAGTGGGGTAATTTGGATAGAATAGTCCAGGTATGGGCATTTTTAGGTGAAATTTTTTACTTTTCATTTAGTCTGCTCACAAAAAATAAACACATCCCGGAAATCACACTTGAAATAGGTTCAATATGCAGCTAAAGGTTGTTCACAGTAAAGTGAGCACTTTTGAAAGCACTACTTAAAATCTATGTGTATGAATATTGTATATTAATCCACCATATGTATAATTAACATTGCAATGGGCCTGATCACATGCGTCGATCAAGTGAAAAGGTGAAATTCTTGGCACTGTAAGTTTTTACAAATTTGCTAATTCTTACACTTACGTGCGTTAAAAAAAAACAAAAAGTAAAATAAATAATTTCAGTAGTTGCAAATGTTTGCCTAATACTTTTAATTCAACGCTAAGACGTGAAACTACTTTCCCCTCACTCATTGCCAACTTTACTGGGCGCATGACAATCAGTGTGTCCGTTAAAATACACGCAGGTAGGGGCAGTGATATTTTTCAAATGTTTATTTCAAAAGTGCTCACTTTACTGAGAACAGCCTTTACCACAACGTAACATATTTTCAAGAAATGGCATTATGTCTAATTTGAAGACTAATCATCAATTTGTAGGAACTTCTAAAGACGTATTCTACCTTTTCCAGCAGCAAACCAACCAGTAATAGTCCTATTTCTAACCATACATTGAGAAATATAAAATGTTGTTACTGTTGGCGTCAAACGTTGTGAGGGCTGGTCCCCCTAGTCCTAGTTCACCTCCCACTCCTTTTTTTTTTTTTTTACTAACTACTCTAAAACTAAGTGTTATATGAGCCCGCGGTAGGGACGGGAGTTAAGTGNTGATAACTGAAGTGTGTTAACTGTGATGAAATTGCGCAGTTCCTTACGTGCGTCAGGAGATCTCCAAGTGCGTGAACTTCCAGGATGTATGTTGCATACTGCACATACAATTACTGTTAGCGTCAAACGTGAGGGCTGGTCCCCCTAGGCCTAGTTCACCCCCCACTCCCCTCGCAGGCCAAGGGTTTGGCCTGTCAACCACCACCCCCCGTCATGATCCCCGCAAAGTGTACAGTTCAACGACGTACTATGCGTCCTGCAAACATTCGAATGACTACTTAAAACAAAAGAATTTGTTAGGTTCGTCAACACGTCTATTGCCGACATTTTTGTTTTGTAGCATAGTTTGTTGCGCGCAAGCGTGAGGTACTAGATGCTCTGGGTTTAAGTCCCGGGCAAAGCATGAATTTATTAATTTTTTCAGCTAAACGTCTTTAAAAATGTATTGACATGAATACGAAATTATTACGAAGGCGAGTGGGTATAACCTTAATTTCATAGTCAGTACTAAACATTAATATGTAATATTTTTACTCAGTTTGTCAAAATATTTTATTTACTATAAAGTGCCACCAGCAAAAAGCTATTTAACATAAATGAAGTAGTTTCACTGTAATTGCATAATTTTATATAAAATTACGCTTTAACATTAAAAACCAGTAAGCATAGACAATTGTGCGAAAATATGGTTTGCAGAAGTTGATGATGCACTCGATAGACATATCGTTTTGAAGTTAGTTAACTTATTTGTTCGCCTGTCAGTAGAATATTTCTGAAAGGCGGAATTAAAAATAGTCTACGTATAATTAAAATCTTCATGATTCCAGCACCTAACTGAGTTTGAGTTTCAAGCAATCTTTCTGTATGTAATTGGTTTATTTTGTCTTTATTTTCTGCTGGCGCATTTAAGTAAATTTTTGCCTTCTGTACCACTGAAGTACAATAAATATGCATACATTTCAATACACAAATACAAAAACAGTTATAATTCTATCTTAAATATATGTACAAGCTATTTGGTAACGTGAACTGACTGACAATAAAGTATTATGACACACAATGATTAATTGATTGATTGATAGTTTTGGACGAGTCTTAGTATAAGAGAGGTCTTCAGAGCCAATGTGGTGTGGGTGAAATGAGATGGACATGGAGCAGCGCCTGAACGCAAGGTGAAGAAAATGGGAGACCCCGAGATTACCCACCACCCTCGATTGCCACATGCAAAAATCCCGGTTGACATCGCCAGGAACCGAACCCGTATCACAGTGGTGGCAGGTGAACTGCCTCAACCACGGCTTTCGACATGCTGTGATAACATTAGTGAACTGAATACTTTTTCCAAGAAGCAACTTCCAGAAGCCAAACAAATGAAAATAATTTAATAATACGAATAGTGAATAACACTAATTTACAAGTCTTGTATTACAAAACTTTAAAATTACTCACCATAGATTGAACAGACAAAGGACGATGAATAAAAATAAAGAAATCCGTTAAAAACCACCAATTTACAAGCACTACCATTAATAAAGACCCAATATTATGATGCGACAAATAAGCATAACTAATGAAAAATACTGAGGTACAAGTATTCAGTTGTAACCAATTATTACTGAACAAGACATGAGCATATAATGTCAAGGTACACAGTGATTATAAGAATGAGCAGTGAAACCAAGATCATGGTGTGGGGGACAAAATGTCAAAATAAGGGAAAATATACAGAAATGTTCCGCTTAAATCTACTTATTTACAAGCATTCAGAATTAAAACTATTAATTGCTCAAATGACATCATGTAAAATTCTTGANGCTTAAATCTACTTATTTACAAGCATTCAGAATTAAAACTATTAATTGCTCAAATGACATCATGTAAAATTCTTGATTCCAGTTGCTTCGACAAAAAAGATTGTATGTAATAGTATAAGTAAATATAAAATAAAGATAATGTATGCAATACTATAAGTACAAATTAAAATGGATAGCAATTTCACAAACTGATAACACATACTACGAATATGTCTAAACGTAGCTATGTTAACAATGTTTATTCACAGTTTTTGAGGAAACTTAGGGAAAAGTAAAACAGTTCCTAACTCACTAATTAAAAAATGATTAAGCAAAACAATTTATAANTTTGAGGAAACTTAGGGAAAAGTAAAACAGTTCCTAACTCACTAATTAAAAAATGATTAAGCAAAACAATTTATAACACTGTAGAGTACATGTATCAGCAAGATATAATCTAGTTTCAATATTTACAATGGCTGAGCTGAGCAAGAACTGTCACTATCACATTCAGAAAAAATTTCTTGCTCACTGCCGCTGTCATGGTGTAAATTTTTTGCTCTTTTATCATCTGTGTCATCACTGTTACTATCCAGTTTGAATAAGAAATCATCTACTGCTAACTCCATGAGGCAGTCGTTCTTCCAGTACTCTTCTTCAATTCCTTCAACGTGTCTGCAATATCNGTTAACTCCATGAGGCAGTCGTTCTTCCAGTGCTCTTCTTCTATTCCTTCAACGTGTCTGCAATATCCCACCCAGTCTTCCTTTGTTACGGCTTCTACTGTTAGCCTCTGTAAGACTTGCAGTGATAAATCTCCAATCGTGTTGTGAGCTCTGANTTGCAGTGATAAATCTCCAGTCGTGTTGTGAGCTCCGATGTGGCGTTTAATCTTAGCCCTGGCTAGTTCTATGGCATTGGAATCGCACATATAAGGGGGCAACCTAAGTGCAGTATGGCCATGTTGCTGGAATATCTTGTCGACAGCGAATATTTTTTCTCTTGGTCGATGGTTTTCAAGAAATTCAATGAGAGTAGCTTTTCTCATTGTTTCGTCGCAAGAGGCCTCTTTTCCTTGTAGCCACGCCACGATTTCTTTCTTCGCGTCATATTTCGACGGTTGCCTTTCTACTTGCTTCGAATGATATGGTGCATTTTCCATAACTACCACGGAATTTGGTGGCAGATTTGGTAAAATTTGCTGTAAAATCCACTTCTCAAAATTCAGAGCGTTCATCTTCCCGTGATAATTACCTGTCGTTGAATTTGCCTTGTGAATTAACTGCCCGCCCAGAAGAAAGCCTTCTTGCTACCCGATATGCACAATAATAAGTCTGTTTGCTGCATTATCACTTTCTACCAATCCTTCAACGTCACCTTTCTTTTGCCAGCACTTCTTAAATGTCAAATTAGTGTCAATCCACGCTTCGTCAATGTAAAATATTTTCCTGCCTTCTCTTCTAAGCTGTTTCATTGTTGTCAAATACTTTCAACGCCACACGACGACGTCAGCTCTTTCAACAAGAAACACCCGCTTCTTTTATGATCTTTTCCACAAGAAACCCATGTCTTTGAGCAGTCTTCGTAGAGACAACTGACTTCAATTCCACCCAATCTTTTCACGCAGAATTGGCATAAGTTAACCTACAGTTGGTAGATTTTCTTGATGGTGTAAAATTCTCTAATAGTGTCCCTTATCACATGGCTGTCAAAACTATCGATAACCATTTTTATAGTTTTTTTTAGCCTGAAATGACAGAAAAGTGTATACATAAACTTATTTTCTAGTCACTTTGTTTAGGGTTTATTATACGCAATATAAACATATAAATTTATAACGGTAATGCATGTCCCAAAACTTCTAAACAATAAGTAAATGAAAGAATGGGCGAATTTCACTTCCCTCTGAATTTGTTCTCTTTGAAATACTCGGATTTATTACCATATTTCTTTGTTTGACATAGGCAAATAAAACAAAATATCAAAGGCCTTTTGTTGAAAAAAAAAATGTTTTTAATTACGTTTGGATGTGCGCTTATAGCATTACAAACTGTGTGTGTGTAAAAGTATCACAAAATAATTTTCCTGTTGAAAATGATATATACCATTTTATATAGCACCAATATAAAAATTTCCATATTTAGTAAATTTTAACAGAGACTTCTAGTATTCAAATACAAAATGAGTACCTTCAACATGTACATTACAAATTGCAATTAAGTAATTATGAGGACTACACCAAATTAACAATATTTAAATAAAATCTGTTGAATGGTTTTGGTTGACTGGAAATATTACTTGCAAATATTACTGAAAAGTCACGGATAACACTTTACTATTGGTGTAATGTTTGAAAAGCATACCAGTTCAGTCAAGAAAATAAACCTTGCTTTGATGCTGTTACGTGAGGTATTTATCTTCATCTGTCAAAGTGACTAAAAATTAACATAAATTCATCACATTGCAGATGTAAGGCGTGTGAAGTGCATTACAGGGGTTTGGTACAAAACACATTATTCCTAAACAGCTGGATATTTTGTAGGGGCGTCCAAGAACCATGTTTAAAGTTCTCATTCAAACTACAAGAATTAATTTCGACGTAAAAATGGCTCAAACGGGTGCCTTTCAGAAACAGTTTCAGCAACATATTTTTGTATACAAACACTTGAGAGTCGTCTTCAGAAACATATCGTACTTTCTTCTTATTAGTGCGCCTTTAAAGTAAATAGGTTCACTGCTGAAAGTCACGTGTAGGCGAGTCACCTGCAGAGAGACAGCATGCAAGTTGAGCGCCTTGTGGGTACAGGTGATGAAACTAGCGAGGAGTGAGCAAGAGTTCGCCTTACAGTCCCCCCAGTTTTGAGGACTCGATTGCACAAAATAATTGCAGGTAATCGGAACCCATAACAGGAGATACTGTGAACAGTGTAAGCATTGTGATTCTTGTTTTTAATGAACAACTAGGTAGGAGTTTGCTACCCCCTCCCCCCCCCCATGCAGGCAGGGGGGTACGGTAAACATTGCCAACCCGTCAACTGGGGAAACCTGGTGGACGAAAGTAGCTGCGGTGGGAAACTGCC
>NQII01003393.1:80739-109941 GCA_002778355.1 Clitarchus hookeri | reverse complement strand
GCAAGAAAACTCAGCCATCTGCACCACAGATATAAATACATATCCATAGCCTATTCGCAGCATCTTCGCACTTTTGAAGTAAACCTTTGAAAAAATACGCATGTATTGCGTGTCAGGTTGTCTCCTAAACATCTCGAGTATCACAAGCGTTTTATACTTCTGTTAACATAGCAATGTCTTATTTTTCGTTAAACTGAACTTTTACTTGTATTTTATCTATACATTATAATCAGTGATCGCATGCAACGAATTACAAGTAATAGCGTTACTGGTAGCGATTTCTTTCTGTGTATTTTTTACCTGTAATTAGTTACATGAAGGAAAATGTAGTTTTTACTTGTAGTCAACTTATGGCGAAAAAATATGTAATCTTTACTTATTTTTCGCTTCATCTATGGATTTTATTCAAATTTTACTTTACATTTCACTGTTAATTGATTTACCATCGCAAGAGGATGACAAACACACTAGTCACAATATCGATAATATATATTGCACACGCATTTTCCAGAGTTGCCATGTTAGGTTTTGAAACCTGGATATTAAATTATCTGTTGTGGTATTATTCGGCGGAGTTTAGTCATCGGGTGCAAAGTTGTTACAAAAAGGATTCGTTAGGAACGCCGTTAATTTATATTTCACTACTGTTTACAATTAGTTATTAATTTCACAAGTCTCATGTTACTAACTAAACTGTTCTGATTTTTATGTGCAACATTTGTACAAGAATGCACACATTCGTTACAATATTTGCCACTACATATGAGTATATGGAAAAGGGGGGATTCACCCGGAAGGATGCCGGATGCGGACACACGACCGTCAACTTTGATTTCCTTTTTTTTTTCCCCCTTTTTTCCCTAGAAATTTCCCTTTTTTCTTCAAAAACGATCAGAATCGCCAGAATTTCCCTTAATATTTTCCGAAATTCCCTCAAAATCAGCCAAATTTCTCGCAAAAAAAAATGTTTTCCACAATGTGGCTGGCATTTGCGCAATACAGCGGGATCTGGCGGAAATCGAGCGAATGCCGGCCTGATTGAGCAATCGTTTACAAGCACTTCACGCTCTGTCATTACATGCCAGCACCATTCAACTTGTCTGGGAATGTTCGAGTTCATTACCCCAACATGCAACTTCATGCACTACCTTATT
This sequence comes from Clitarchus hookeri, assembly GCA_002778355.1. Classification (NCBI taxonomy): domain Eukaryota; kingdom Metazoa; phylum Arthropoda; class Insecta; order Phasmatodea; family Phasmatidae; genus Clitarchus; species Clitarchus hookeri. The sequence goes on along the minus strand of NQII01003393.1, from coordinate 108,787 downwards.
ACAAGCATATACTCTACGACCTATGTCAAATACGCATATGCCAAGGACAGCAATACCAATCACGCACACATATATACTAATTGTACATATCATAATCGCACTTATGCTAATCGAGCACAAATCAATCTCCCCGCCATCTTACCTTCGTCCCCGCCATATTGAATTCCCGCCCACGTCTACTCTATCTCTTGGTTTTCTCATATCCATTCTGGTTTCCTATTTTCTCTCTTGCCTTCTATCATTCCCTCATGTCACCCAGGGGTGGGTGACATGAGGCGTTGTACGCCCTCCATCTTTAATTCCCGCACCTGCCACCAGACGTCTGCTATAGGCGGCCATCTTTATTCCCGTCCACATCCGCTCTATCCCTGGGTTTCTCATATTCCTTCTGGTTTTCATTTTTTTCTCTCTTGCCTTCTATCATTCCTTCTTGTCTTTCATCCCTATACTCTCTCTCTCTCTCTCTCTTGCTTTCTACGCCCTCCACCATTAATTCCAGCACCGACCTCCAGTCGGCAGCTGTAGGCAGCTATCTTGAATCCTCGCATCTGCCACCAGAGAGTGCTAAATTCTACCGTTCGAAGGTAGGAGCGCTGGTATCAGTACGGCCATTTTGTGTGTTGGTTGGTTCACACTGTTCAAACTGTAGCTGCCAGGAGTTCTGGGAATTATTTTTAGTTGTTTGTGAACTCAAAAAATGTAGTAGGCGTGCCGGATCATTCCGATCACCCTTCAGTCATCAGTCCGACGCCTAGACCACAAGATTACTGCAATATCTAGGAAATGAGGATGTTTAATGTTGAATACATATGTAGTTATTACCATCCCGGCGTTCGGAAAAAAATTTGACAGGCCCCGACTTAATATAAAAATCACTATTGCACGGATAGGAGAAGAAATTAAGTAAATACCCGGATCGGCCTACGCACTCCCAAGACAATAAACTTTTCATCTCGAAAAAAGAGGATGTTTAATGTCGAATGTACACATAGGAAAAACTGCAGGCACACACGCACGTACACACACAACTGTTTATGTGTAAAAGTTATATATATATGTATATATATGAAATTATCGCCCTTGTACCACCGACGACGAAAAGTATCGCATGGGACAAGCATCGCCTAAGCCCGCTTATAAGCATAGTTGGCTATTATTTCCGAACCGTTTAATATAGTCACCAAATTCATAATATAAGCATCACCCCGAACACGAAAAGGACCCCAAGACCAGGTATGTCCTGAGTCCACTTATAAGCATAGTTGCCCACCATTTCCCACCCACCAAAGTTACAGTCACCAAATTCATAACATAGCAATCACCCCTGTCGATGAACTGGACCACCTTGTCCAGCACGCCCTAAGCCTACTTATAAGCATAGTTGCCCACCATACTGAAGTTATAGTAACCAAATGCATATCATAGGCATCGCTCCCGAAATAGAACAGGGCAGCGAGGTCAATTATATCTTAAGCATTCCTATAAGCATAGAGGTCTGCCAATTCCTATCTGCTAAAGCAACATACGTCACATTCATATCACAGGCATCACTTCCGGCTACAATCAAGGAGATAAGGGCAAGTAGGCCTTAAACCCTGTTATAAGAATTATTGGGCAGCATTTATGAAACTTTGAAGTCCAGGAACATGTAACAGCTGTCCACACATGTAAAGGAAATGAAGGTATGCATACAAGTGCGTCGCAAAGTTGCCGATGCATGTAGGATTGTAGGGTCAGAAATAGCACACACATACGTATCGGTCTGCTGCAACTCTACAATCGCCAACCACAGCCCTTGTTGCCTGCTACCGCATTACCAACCAATGCATATTGCTCGAGCATCGAGCGCTGTACGTTATGTTAGGCGAAAAAATTGCCATTCTGAAGTGCGGGCACGATAAGGACAACACTGCTACATACCGATGCAAACAGATACAGAAATAAAACGTAAAGTAAAATAGTTATAATCACTTACCAATCACTTCAATCACACATTACACATGTGTAGGTACTGTACGCTGCGTTAGACGATGTTAGACAAGTCCAGGCCGTCCTGGTTAGTACGACAGAATAGCAAACGACTTCCGTACTACGAACCGATCGAAACGAAACCGTCTTAATTCAGAGTACAGCCAACACTCACATCACACCTGCAATAGAAATCTCTGTTGTTGATAGTATACACAAGTTATGTCAAAAGGAAGAAGAAATAGTTACCAAGGGTTCGGGTTGGACCCTGGCTTCGGTAAACGTTCACATGCGAAAAGTGTAAATCATATTTTGGACGTTGTAGCACCTTGAAAATACATCTTGCAACGTGTAAGGGTCTATGCACTAAAATACATTTATATTAATGTATACTATGCTTTAGGCATATTTTTATGTTAGCATATAATATACATATATATTTATATTACCATGTAATATGCATATACAATACAATATGCACATAGGCATAAAACATATGCGTTCTTGACGGTATCTGCGGGTTTTATATTTTCCCCGGGGCCCTTGCTGGTGCGAACAGAGTATGAGGATTTTCTCAGGGTGCTCCCACCTTTTTGTTTTAAATTAATATAATACATCCGCATTTTCTCTCTGAATTAAACGGGTGAAAATCTTCCTATGGACGACCGCTCCTCTATTCTGAGTGATGAGCTGACTGATTCTCGGCCGACAAATTCCTAGAACCTCGATATCTTCCACTGGAAAACTAGTGGATTGAACTGCGTTTCCAACAGCTGACTCGAGAAAATGAAAATTTTTTCACACGTCGGTTACTCTTCGTCAGTGATCTGCATTGATCAGCATTGGTACTAAGCTATTGTTTTAAAGTACGAAAATATGGTGGTGGGCGGCACACCCACCCACACCAGTACTTTTTTTTTGCAGGGGACACAGTGTGTTTTGAGTTGAGAGAGAGCTTAGCAGCTGAAATGGGTGAGGACGTTTAGGTCGGCGAAGAAGGTCAAGTGTCCCGAGAAAATCTGCCGGACATCGCCAAGTCCATCACGGGTGATACTGTTGGCAATGGCATCAATCACGTTTCCCACATGCGCGAAAATACAGGCACGACCCCCGCCGGGAATAGAACCTAGCTCGACTTGATGAGAGGCGTGCGCTCTGGTAGCTGTGCAACTGCTGTCGAGAGAATGGTGTGAAGTATTGAGCGTGTCCGGTCCTGTGTCGGTGCCAAATAATCATTCATTATAGAAATGTTGCTTGATTTCCACCGCCACGTTTCGTGGTTCTCTGGGATGGTGATTATCGCAGTGTTCACAGAGCAGTTTGTAAATATTTATGCATTGTGAATAGGGCATGCATTTATTGCTGCCGTCATTTTAATGGAATAAAGAATTACTTTATCTCTGGTGAAGGACTGAGGTGCGATATTGAGAACTGTTACTTGCATAATCATGGGCTCGTTTTAACCCTAGGGCGCAAGGCATTATTAACAAACATGAGGATGTGCCTGAACGTAATCGCCATGGTTCAAAACCGATTTGATGCACATTTATAATCATATATTCATGATCTGATCGTGATTTCTGTTATACCCGACAGTAAGGTTTTCATATTAGAGTTTTTTTTCGTAAATATTCAAAGTGATGTTTTTCCATCGTGCTTGGTATCTACGGCAGTAGTATTTCAACAATTGCTCCCCGAGTCGATACATATCAGGGTTCATGGGAGGCTATTTTTGCATGGCATGCTCCCCCGCCAATACCCCTGCTAATCATAATCGAAGCGATGCTGCTCGCTGTGTGTTGTGAGAATATTCCGTAAAGAAAACAGGTTATACTGAGTCATGCCTGAGTGATTATTCGTAAATTTCTTCAGCATTTATGAGATTTTGTTCCGGCTCGAAGAGTTACGAAAAAGGTAAGGGCCGTGTATACAATAATGATGACAGTGTTAACTGTGAAAACAGTGGCGATTTTTTCGACGTCCTCACACATCTCCTCACCGGCTTTGCTGAAAAAAGTGTCTTGAATAATTCAGAAAACGACAAGAACAGCGACTACATATTTCCTGAAAACCCTAATGAACTTGTTGATAGACTCGGACATTTGATTGCCTTGCACAGTAAGGAGATGTCTTTAATCATCGGTGAACTTAAGAAAAGGGGTTACATAGAATGAAACCAATGTGTACTAGCCATCACATGCAAATATCACAGAAATGCAACGATTGAATGCATGGGAACAGTAGGATAATAAATTTACGTGTTCCTAGTTGTACACTTTTAATTTATTGAACATTACCCTATTTCTTTTTTGAAAAATTTATTATTTCAGTGGTGTATAAAATCGAATTCAAGGGTCTATTTTAAAGAAAAATTGAACGAGAAAGTGCGAAACGGGGAATATGGCTCAATCTGAAGTATCATGTCTCTCTCGGGTAATTTAAGTCGGCTGAGTTTTGTTTGACAAACAAATTAACTGAGGAAGGAATGTTTTTGAGGAATGAAAGGGCGAAAATCTGGGAGCGACCCTGCCGGGAATCGAACTTGTCTCGTCGTGTTTGGGGGAAGAGACTGAGTGAAGAATGGGCTGGTGTTGAGATGGACCTCCTGTGTGAAAATGTCCCCCTCTTATGTGACACCGTGGAAGAGGTCATCGTTGCAAAATGGGCCTGGGCTGCCGTTTTCGATGGGAATCCTGAACTGATGTGTCCAAATCTTCATAATTTCGAGGATTGCAGTAGGCCTTCTGACCTGAGTAATCTCTCCTGCAGCCTGATACTTTTTTTAAATTTTGCATGGATAATGAACCTTATGTACGTAGACATGAGTATTTTTAATATTGTTTCGTGAATCTATTGCTTATGTACTTTCATTATAACAGATTTTGTATCTTCATGGCATCACGAGGGGCTGATTGAGCGCAGGTATGCTAGCAAGCATCAGAACTCTTTCTGGGCATGATGGAGGTGCACAAAGTTTGTAGCAAAAATGAACACCGATAATGGGTGATTTAGCTCTCGCTTCTGACCTTTCAAAAATGTATCATTCGTATGTTTATTTTTTACATTGGCATGCCTGGACTGAAACATTGCCAACATGCGTATGCATCTCTGCAGGTTCATAAAGAACTGTGGACTATTTTAGTATCGGTATTTAGCTCTGTAATTTTAAAAAAATGGTATTAGGGGACTAGACTTTATTTATTTATTTATTTTCAATGGTAAGGTTTTTGGTGTGTGAACATAGACGTTTCCTCTGAAAGTTCAAGATTAATACAGCTTATAATAATAGGGTTATATTTCCTCGGAATATCGCTTCGATTCGGAAATATAAGTATGTAGCACTGTCCGGGGCATGAAGTGCGTTACTGGGCAATTTTTTCCCCTATATCTGTAACTAGCGACCAAGCCCGGCTTCGCCCAGGTACAATTTAGTTTTTACAGCGATACACTAATAAGTAAATTGGGAAAAGACAATTACAATATTGTATGACAGTAAATTAGTAAACTACTGTCATATATAACATACAAACATACATACACGTCACGCCTGTCTCCCAGAGGGGAAGGCAGAGATTATGGACCTCCATTTACCACGATCCTGACATACCTACCTCCTTCGCTTTATCCGCATTCATACATCTCTAATATAACAATATTGAATGATAGTGGTTTAGAAAATTTCTTTGTATACAACATTAATCGTTTTGCCTCCGACCGCCAGCACAAAAAGATTTCTGTTTGACGTGGCACGCGAAAGGGCTACGTATAGTTGTCCGTGTGAAAAACATGCTCCACTCAAATCCACTCCAGCCACATTAAGTGTTTGACCCTGTGCCTTATTTATGGTCATACCAAAACAAACTCTTATTGGAAATTGGACTCTTTTAAAATTAAAAGGCAAATCCGAGGGAATCATTCGTATTCTAGGTATTAAAACAGTTTCTCCAGTCCTTCAATGAGATAAATTTTTAAACTTTTTATTTGTAATCGAGTCCCGTTGCATAATTTTGGTGAATTTATATTTCGCAATAAAATTTTGGGAGCTCCAACTTTTAAAATCAGTTTGCGTGGTGGCATGCCAGAAGGATTCAATGAATTAAGGAATTCCGTGGGATTGTGGGATAGTGCACAATTGTGTTTGCTCTGAAAATCACCTCAATATAAATAGTACCTTCGTGAGTATGAACACGACAAATAACCAATAATATTTATAAGAACATAAACATTAGTTTAATCTGAATTTTCTATGTAACCTTAACCAAACGGAATAAACAATTATTTGGAATAAAACAAAACAGAACAACCAAAAGTCCCTCTTCACGTAGGTACCGCGCCACAACGGCTGTGACCGACGTTTTAAGGGTTAAAAGAAAGTAAAAAAAAAAAAAACACTGAATAGCTTGTGCTAAAATCCGTACAAAGACACAATTACCTATATTACAACCAAGTCGTACTGAAAAGTCCCTTTTAAATATTGCAGGATCTAAGACACAAAGAAATAAAAAGAAAATACGACCAAGTCACGCTGAAATTACTTTTTCACAAAACTTTTCATAACTTTTAAAGTATTGGTGATAATTGTATGCTGTAAAGGACATTTCTTATCTACATTTAAAAGTTTTAATTATGAATTTATTTATTTTGATAAAGATTAAGTTGTTTATGGTTAGTAAAGACAGTGAATTTTACGTTTGTTTTTACTGCGTGATTTAAATTGTAAATACGCTTATTACTAATTATCTTTTAAAGATAGACATATTCTACCGCTAACTTTTTGCATAACATTTAATTTTACATAATTCTTTCGTACATGATTTTGGTTATATCTATAAAGGATTAGGCAGCGTATTCCATGAGAGCGCGCTGGCGGCAAACTTTTTCCCGACTTGATTCACTAATACCGTTAATGCTCAGCTCCTATAACTGCTAGGTCAATTTTTAATACACAGAAACCTTCCTCCATAAATGCAGATCATAACAGTAAAAACTGCATTTAAATCCGTTCTGTGGTTCTCGAGATTAGCGCAGTCATACAGCCAGACGTGCGCCAGGGACTTCCTTTTATACTATGTCGTGATGGGTGGCCTGTTTTCTCTTACCTTAATTTGATTTCATGTGCGCGTGCGCGCGTGTATATATATAATCAGTGCAAAAATGTCTTAGGTTTTCCCGTCGCAACAAATGTTAAATATTTTATTCATGAAGGGAGGTTTACACTCGTATTTGCAGATGTGAGCGGGTCGAATATTCTGTTAAATGTTTTCCTCCCAAACGGTTTAACATTAATTGACCACTGTGTACGTGGGCGTGGAAATATTTCTATGTATATGCATCAGCGGATGAAAGGATTCGTTCATTGTATTTAGAAGAGAATAATAATGACCCGATTCGGTATATATTCCTAGAGTTATCGGACTGGCCAACAACGCATCGTGTGCGAAACAGTAGCTTTAAATTCCTGTAAAATGCAAAATGGTATCTCGGTATGCCTGAAATATGCAAGGAATTGCTGATACCAAATAAATATTTTTGCTCAGTGTAGTGATTTTTTTTTTAAAGTTGATACGCACACATTTGCCTGCATTACGTGTTGCGATTTTTTTCTGTTTTTCGTCCTCGGAACGTGGTTGGCTCGTGATTCTTAAAGCCCGATGCTGTGGATTCGATGTAAGAGAAAATGGCGCAACCCCGTTCCTCTTATAATTAGCACATATAAATATATGTTATTCGTGACTGTATTATATACTCGTAAAAGGGTAGCGCGAGTTTACATTATCTAGGTGGTGTGCAAACTCAAAAATTAATAAAAGTAAATTTTATACTATTCTGAGACGGAGCGAGTTGCTAGGGCAAGCGGGGACAAGTAAGGACTTTACCAAGAAACCGTCCCGGCATTCACCTGGAGTGATTTTTAAAATAGAAATTCGGGCTGAACGAGTTGAGTAACGAACATGGATCTTCCTGGTGTTGACTTGTGCGTGCAGATATCTGTGTTTATTATCCTATGAACTAAAGTTGGCTTGTGTGAGAAATAAAACAAGCTGCTGGAGCGACAAGCCTCCCCCCGGCGGTCAGTGCGCTAGGACAAAGTCCAATTCAACACCTGGCGCAGTGCGGCTGGCCGTGTGCGCGAGCTCAGATTACGACTGCACGTGCCTCTCGTTTACTTCTGTAATGAGACTCGTGACCACTTCTTTAACTGTGCTTTTGTCTTAATAGTTTTTTTACTGCGTCTATCAGTCTCGCCTGCAATTGGGATATTTCGGGCTCCGTGTGTATGTAGGTGTGTGTAGGCCTATGTAGGCCTATGTGTGTTTGACGTATGAGCAAGTGGAGAATTATCACTTTATCCCCTTATTTCTTAGTTTCACAGCATCACAAATTATCTTTGGTTTCGCCAGAATTAATAAAAAATTTCACATTTGAATTGTTTATACGAAAAAAAAGTAGAGTTCGAACCAGAATTTATTTACAAAAAAAATTTTTACATAAAATAAATTTTCTACATTCGAAAGGGATTAACATAACTCTAAAATTTCATGGTCTCCGTAATGCACTGGATGCAATATGCTCTAATTTTTTCGCACTTGTGAAGTATTTCCTTATACGAGTATGTCTCAACGAGGTGGAAGGGTGGTCAGAATGAGAGCTGTACGCGCGTATCTTTGCTGGAATTCGTATTGTGGTATGAATCTGCATGGTGGACTAGCATCTCGGGAATAAAACTATATTTTAGTTCCCGTAATTCATAAAGAGTGAATACTATCGACACCTGCTGGATTAGAGGCCGCACACATACACATACACACGTTCTCATGTCACTTTTCATTCGGCTAAAGTCACGTAATCGAGTCTAGGGAGAGGGAGAGAGGGGGGTTGTTTTACTGCTGATAAGATATATCTCTTAATGGAGCGAGAGCACACGAATGTATGAAAATACAGAAATTTGTTTGCCGAAGGATTTTGTACTTGTCGTGGGTGCACCTTTACGCTAGCGTCTCCCCACAGTAAATAATTTTTTCCCTGCAAAATTTACTACATGTGCATTATTTATGCGTATAAAATGTTTTATATGCTGACAATGGGTGCTAAAAAATCGCCGTACGTAGAGTAACCATATGAGTTTTTTTTTCCCCGCTGCCAAAATTTCCTAATGTACTGATTTTAAACTTGGGAGGAAATGTTTTTAATGATGAGCGTCTATGCCTGAGTTAAGGGGAATGCATGTTATCTTTCGCTGTGCTTATCGCATGCTGTGAGGGGTAGCGAAGTGGTTTTAACTCTGGTTTTGGTTTTTTTGAGCCATAATTACTTAATATAAAGCAGCATAACGCATCCGTACACGACACACGATTTTTCCAAATCCTTAATTAATTTTTTAAATAATTCCGGGAGGGCGTCTTTAACGGGGACGTAGTCTTCCACTGGTGCAGACGTCGCGAGGGCTGCTCGGCGGGCCTTGCACCAACCCCTGCGATCCGGAGTGTCGGGAACCGAGGTGGTGCAGCACCCTTCGAAATGCCAAAATGGTCGAAAGGATTTTATGGCCACTCGGACAACACGCGTACATTTCTAAGAGCTAGAAAAATGATTGATTTCCCGAGGGGGCACGGGGTACGTCTTATAAAGAGTTTTTAAGGTGGACAATATAATCCGCCCTCGCGATTAAAGTAGGCAGCCGATTGGTCGGAACGAAGGTTTCCGAAAACACCCGAGTAATTAGACAATGAGAAACATTGGCGGAGCAATTAAATATACTGGAAGGGGTTGGGTAATTAGCCAATGTGAATCAGGGTAGGGCAATTGGTCAATTAAATATATTGGAAGAGGGGAGTGGAGGGGGTCAGTCGTATGCTGGGCGTGGTGCTGGGGACAGTATCAGTAATGTAAAACAAATGACAAACGAAAAAACCAAGCTGGCGGTTGAACGAAGATGAGAGACAAACTCCAGTAATGTATAAACAAATGACAAACGAAAAAACAAGATGGCCGACGGTGGCTGTGACGTCTACCAAGACGGCGTCTGCACCTACCAAGATTGCGGACTGCACCGATCAAATTGCGGATGGTGGCAAGATGGTGGAATGAGTATGGGTGGAGGNTTTTTGAATTATTAAAAAAATTATTTTTAATACAATTCTTTAATAATTTTTTTTTGGAATTTTTGGATTTTTTTTTCTGGGTTTTCAAGGTCAAAGGTTACCGGGGCCAAGATCACCTGGATCCAAGATGGTCACCGGCCGACCAGGAATGACAGAGCACGAACAGCTCCGACGCTCCGATCGCATGTCCATATGTGCCAAAGTCGCCATAATCCCTCTACTGATTAAAGCATGTGTACAATAATTTATAGTCTGTTCACGGTTGATTGAACATTTTTGACATCAACCTATGAAAAATGCCACTGTTCCTACCTGCAAGTATTTAAACGAGTACACAGGTTGGCGTGCGCCCAGTAAAGTTGGCAATGGCGGAAGGAAAGTTATTACATGCCTTAACGTTGAAATTAAAGTATATGGTAAACATTTGTGAATACTGAAATTATATCGTTTACCTTCTTTTTAAATATAAATGTAAGTGCAATAATTAGCAAATTGGTAATATATTTACATTTATAATAATTTCAGTTTCACTTGACCGGCGCAAGAATTAAGTGATCAGGTCTGTGACAATGCTAATTTTACACATGGTGGAAGAATATTCAATGTGCATACAAGTATATCCTAAGCAGGGCTTTCAAAAGTTGTTAGTTGACCGCGAACAGCCTATTGAAAGTGTCAAAAGAGGTCAACATAATCCACAAACGGATTTTACTACTGGTGTGTTTCTCATCAGCCCTGCATGTATTTGTTTTGGAAAGCACGGGAAGTAGGCCAGTGGGGCGGCCGCTTGAATGAACCAGCGACACTCCGCAAACACGCGATAAAAAATTATGTTTAGGACAGAAGTGAACCGGGCCTCGTGGCTGTTGGCGCGGTCTGGTCCGCCATGAGCCAGCTATCATCACTGGCCGCTCCATTATTTTTTTCACCCCGTTTAAAAGGAGGTTAGTTTGCACACACACAATTTTGTTAGAGCTGTCGACTAGAAAAAATTCTGCAAGTTATATTTCTGCCAAAAGCCGTCAAATTATAAATTATGGAATATGTTTTGCATAATTTCCCCATAATTAGTTATTACAGTCCAAATTGCAATANGTGCAGCGCGGCTGGCCGTGTGCGCGAGCTCAGATTACGACTGCACGTGTCTCTCGTTTACTTCTGTAATGAGACTCGTGACCACTTCTTTAACTATGCTTTTGTCTTAATAGTTTTTTTACTGCGTCTATCAGTCTCGCCTGCAATTGGGATATTTCGGGCTCCGTGTGTATGTCGGTGTGTGTAGGCCTATGTAGGCCTATGTAGGCCTATGTGTGTTTGACGTATGAGCAAGTGGAAAATTATCATTTTATCCCCTTATTTCTTAGTTTCACAGCATCACAAATTATCTTTGGTTTCGCCAGAATTAATAAAAAAAAATTCACATTTGAATTGTTTATACGTAAATAAAGTGGAATTCGAGCCAAAATTTATTTACAAAAAAAATTGTACATAAAATAAATTTTCTGCATTCGAAAGGTATTAGCATAACTCTAAAATTTAATGTTTTCCGTAATGCACTGGATGCAATATGCTCTAATTTTTTTTCGCACTTGTGAAGTCTTTCCTTATACGAGTATGTCTCAACGAGGTGGAAGGGTGGTCAGAATGAGAGCTGTACGCGCGTATCTTTGCTGGAATTCGTATTGTGGTATGAATCTGCATGGTGGACTAGCATCTCGGGAATAAAACTATATTTTAGTTCGCGTAATTCATAAAGAGTGAATACTATTGACACCTGCTGGATTAGAGGCCGCACACATATAGCTACATACACATGTTCTCATGTCACTTTTCATTCGGCTAAAGTCACGTAATAGAGTCTAGGGAGAGGTAGAGGGAGAGTGGGGGTGTTTTACTGCTGATGAGATATATCTCTTAATGGAGCGAGCACACACGAATGTATGAAAATACAGAAATTTGTTTGCCGAAGGATTTTGTACTTGTCGTGGGTGCACCTTTACGCTAGCGTCTCCTCACAGTATATAATTTTTTTCCCTGCAAAATTTACTACATGTGCATTATTTATGCGTATAAAAAGTTTTATATGCTGACAATGGGTGCTAGAAAAATCGCCGTACGTGGAGTAACCATATGGGTATTTTTTTCCCCGCTGCCAAAATTTCCTAATGTACTGATTTTAAACTTAGGAGGAAATGTTTTTAATGATGAGCGTCTATGCTTGGGTTAAGGGGAATGCATGTTATCTTTCGCTGTGCTTATCGCATACCGTGAGGGGTAGTGAAGTGGTTTTAACTCTGGTTTTGGTTTTTTTTTAGCCATAGTTACTTAATATAAAGCAGCATAACGCATCCGTACACGACACACTATTTTTCCAAATCCTTAATTAATTTTTTTAATAATTCCGGGAGGTCGTCTTCAACGGGCACGTAGTCTTCCACGGGTGCAGACGTCGCGAGGGCTGCTCTGCGGGCCTTGCACCAATCTCTGCGATGCGGCGTGTCGGGAACCGAGGTGGTGCAGCCCTCGAAACACTCCTTGCACGGGAGGCAATCCCGTATGTCTTCGGCCTGCTGCAGGTAGGCCGGCAAATACTTGAATACGGTCGAAATTTCGTAAGGTGCGTAGACTAGGAGAAATTCTTTCGGCAGGTACGGTAACTCGTCCCGTTTGTCCAAGGCACTAAGCGAGCGCACACTTCCAAATGCCAAAATGGTCGAAAGGATTTTATGGCCACTCGGACAACACGCGTACATTTCTAAGAGCTAGAAAAATGATTGATTTCCCGAGGGGGCCCGGGGTACGTCTTATAAAGAGTTTTTAAGGTGGAAAATATAATCCACCCTCGCGATTGAAGTAGGCCTCCGATTGGTCGGAACGAAGGTTTCCGAAAACACCCGAGTAATTAGACAATGAGAAACATTGGCGGAGAAATTAAATATACTGGAAGGGGTTGGGTAATTAGCCAATGTGAATCAGGGTAGGGCAATTGGTCAATTAAATATATTGGAAGAGGGGAGTGGAGGGGGTCAGTCGTATGCTGGGTGTGGTGCTGGGGACAGCATCAGTAATTTAAAACAAATGACAAACGAAAAAACCAAGCTGGTGGTCGAACGAAGATGAGAGACAAACTCCAGTAATGTATAAACAAATGACAAACGAAAAAACAAGATGGCCGACGGTGGCTGTGACGTCTACCAAGACGGCGTCTGCACCTACCAAGATTGCGGACTGCACCGATCAAATTGCGGATGGTGGCAAGATGGTGGAATGAGTATGGGTGGAGGGAGGTGTGGGGTACCTCCAAAAATTTAAGTTTTTTTTAAAATAAATTTTTAAAATAGATTTTTGAATTAATAAAAAATTATTTTTAATTCAATTTTTTAATAATTTTTTTGGAATTTTTGGATTTTTTTTATTTTCTGGGTTTTCAAGGTCAAAGGTTACTGGGGCCATGATCACCTGGATCCAAGATGGTCGCCGGCCGACCGGAATGACAGAGCACGAACAGCTCCGACGCTCCGATCGCAGGTCCCTATGTGCCAAAGTTGCCATAATCCCTCTACTGATTAAAGCATGTGTACAATAATGTATAGTCTGTTCACGATTGATTGAACATTTTTGACATCAACCTATGAAAAATGCCACTGCCCCTACCTGCAAGTATTTAAACGAGTACACAGGTTGGCGTACGCCCAGTAAAGTTGGCAATGGCGGAAGGAAAGTTATTACATGCATTACCGTTGAAATTAAAGTATTAGGTAAACATTTGTAAATACTGAACTTATGTCGTTTACCTTCTTTTTAAATATAAATGTAAGTGCAATAATTTGCAAATTGGTAATATATTTACATTTATAATAATTTCAGTTTCACTTGACCGGCGCAAGAATTAAGTGATAAGGTCTGTGACAATGCTAATTTTACACATGGTGGAAGAATATACAATGTGCATACAAGTATATCCTAAGCAGGGCTTTCAAAAGTTGTTAGTTGACCGCGAACAGCCTATTGAAAGTTTCAAAAGAGGTCAACATAATCCACACACGTATTTTACTACTGGTGTGTTTCTCATCAGCCCTGCGTGTATTTGTTTTGGAAAGCACGGGAAGTAGGGCAGTGGGGCGGCCGCGTGAATGAACCAGCGACACTCCGTAAACACGCGATAAAAAATTATGTTTAGGACAGAAGTGAACCGGGTCTCGTGGCTATTGGCGCGGTCTGGTCCGCCATGAGCCAGCTATCATCACTGGCCACTCCATTATTTTTTTTCACGCCGTTTAAAAGGAGGTTAGTTTGCACACACACAATTTTGTTAGAGCTGTCGACTAGAAAAAATTCTGCAAGTTATATTTCTGCCAAAAACCGTCAAATTATAAATTATGGAATATGTTTTGCATAATTTCCCCATAATTAGTTATTACAGTCCAAATTGCAATAATTTATCTGTATTATGCAAAAGAAATAAAACAATGGACACAAATCTATAAAATAAAATAGTTTCTTCCAATTTTTTTTTGTTCCTTGTAGCACCAATGGACTCGTGATATAAACTAAAAACAGTCCTCCACAATTAGTAAAATATATATTACATACGTGTTTAAAAATATAATTATTATATTGATCCATTCTGATACATCTCTAGTATGTAATAATTCAAGAAACAGTGCGAGAACATGTACTCCTTAATCACATTACTAATTAATAACAAATGGGTTGGTGCTGCTTGGCTCGTTTTATCTAGTACAAGTCTTCCACGATATCCACGTGATTGGATCCATTTCAGAACCCACCGTTAATACGAGAGCTTTAGAGAAAATAAAATTATAAAATATGGTATGACCTCATGTCATGGTCAGTAATAACAGGTAGTTTTCAGATGTAGTAAATCTCGTTCCTTTGAAACACATATATCGTCGGGGAAAAACAAGATGATAAACAACGAAAATCATTTTTGTAGGATAGTTGTTTTCACAATCAGCAACAACCTGCATCGAGAAACGTAAAATCTTTCTTAAGTTATCTAGTTGAGTCGCGGTACTGGATTTCCTTAATTGTTTGCTAACTTAGTGATTTCATACCACTCGCTTGTGAGTGGTGAATTCTGTCAACTTCCATGTCCTGGATTCTTCGCTTCTCCAAATGAAACATGAAATTTCTTTATTGCAGTGGAAGTGACACAATATAAATTATAGCCAGTATATGAAATGTTCCAAGACCATCAAGCACGACAATACTATGAGCACTGTTGTTAACAGCGTATCAAACGAAATGTTCCACGAATCACGTAACCTGCGAAGACTCCGGCAATCTCGTCCCTCTTTCTGTGGCACAATTCCCAGCGGGGTCGCTCCCGGATTTTCGCACGTGGAAATCGTGTCGGATGATGCCGCTGGTCGGTGGGTTTTCTTGGGACTCTCCCGTTTCGCCTGCTCTTGCATTCCGGCGCTGCTCCATTTCCATTTCGTTTCACCCTCATCGGCTTCCAAAAACGTCAGATAGTAGCTTATCGTGTTTTCGAGAATGGACTCAACGAACTTAGTGGGACTCGGTAAAGTAGTGCCTAAAAATAATGGAGCTTTCTTCCAAAATAATGACCAGTTAAAGTCATTACGCAGCGCACAGTATGTTGTTCAATACATCAAGTTTAGTTTAACTAAATTTAATGGTTCAAGAAATATGTCAGTAAAATTAAGAAATAAGTCCTAATTAAAAAAAAAAATTGNAGTAATGACCAGTTAAAGTCATTACGCAGCGCACAGTATGTTGTTCAATACATCAAGTTCAGTTTAACTAAATTTAATGGTTCAAGAAATATGTCAGTAAAATTAAGAAATAAGTCCTAATTAAAAAAAAAAATTGTGACTTCTCTGTTATTTATAGGTGGCTTTCCATATTACTAATGGCATGCCAAGTAGTTCACTTATGATTTTACTGAGGTATTTCATTTAGTATAAATCTCTCTGATGACGTTATATTCCAAAACGGCAGACTAAATGTGCTATCAGAAACAGCATTTAGTGAACAAAATAAGTACTGCCAGCAAACCAACTACATTTTAAATCTTACGGATGTTTTCAGAGATACAGCATGTTACAAAAAGTATGACGAGGCAATTATTTTGAAAAAAGCAACTTAACTATTTAAAACTCCTTATTTATAGAGGCTACCGTTGTGCTATTATGCTCAATTTTTTTTAGATTAATTTCACTAATTCAAGAGAGATGATGTGCAGCGTTGATCAGGATTCATAGGCCAAACTCCGGGGAGGGATTCCTTATGAAAAATAAGATGGAATATACATTGACAAACACTATAGTGTGGTAAATATTAAGAGAGGTACGTGGCATTGAAAATCAAATTTTGAAATGCATGAATGTAAAAACGTCAGGGAATACTTGAGATAGAGCGACAAAATCGGAATCGTTTTTCAATAAATGTATATTGTAAATCTGTTAAAATTTTGGGTAAATCATGCCCCTTCGTTGCTTAAGTAGGGGTAGTCACCCTAATTTCACAGGTAATTTTGGAACACTAGGCGGTAATGAAAGATTCGAGGCAAATTATTACTCACCATGGCAACATGAAGACCAAAGGTCCCTTGTCCGAACTCATTCCGGTAAACCGTTTTCGAGAAAACGCCACCAAAAATTTAGGAGGGGCGATGTAGCCTTGCGAGGGTAGGCAACACGCCGCCCTCGCCACGCTAATTGGATGTAAGTACTGGTTAATTTGAGGGAGGGCAGGCGTAGAGAATGAGAAACGGAGTGCAAATAGGAGGAATGCCTGACACTCGTGTACGCAGTATGTAGTACGGCGAAGCACGTCCTCGTCAAATGCCGCCGTTCGCCTTGTCCGTGGCGCTCCAGCGTTCGGCCACGTCACTACTGTTGAGCATTCATTCCGCAGTATCTGTTGGAGCCGTGCAAATGTCGCGCGGGAGGCTTGGCGATGCGCTGGATAGCGCAGCCGGTACAGCTTACTGCTCACCTTACGTTCGTGTTGGCTGCTCCGTGCACGAGGTGCATGTAGGCTAGCTCCCCTCGCGTAACACGTTCCATGCTTCCAGGCACATACTGACTTGCCAGCGGTCAGGCTCACCTCCGCGCATGCGCCGATTACATCATCACCTGTGTGCTCAGCCACGTGCGTGGCGAGGGTGGCAGATGTGTTGCCTACCCTCACACGGCTAAACCGCACCTTCGACATTTTGAGCGGCGTTTTCTCGAAAACGGTTTACCGGAACGAGTTCGGACAAGACACCTTTGGTCTTCATGTTGCCATGGCAAGTAACAATTTGCCTCGAATCTTTCATTACCTCCTAGTGTTCCAAAGTTGCCTGCGAAATTAGGGTGACTACCCCTACTTAAGCAATGAAGGGGACAATTTAACCGACCACTTTTTAACAGATTTATAATCGTCGTTCCATGAAACATGAATGCAATTTTTGTCGCTCCACCTCAAGTACTTAATGATATTTTTAGTACCGTGCATTTCATACTATGGTTTTCAATGCCGCATACCTTCCTTAATATTCACCACACGATAGAGTTTGTCAATATGTACCCCGCCTTGATTTTCAAAAGGAATCACCTCCCAGTGTTTGGCACATGAATTCTGGTCAACGTTTTATAAGCTTTAGTTTCCAGGTGGCACTATCTTTCAAAATGCCAGGCAACAAAAGTTACAAAAATAATAATTTAATACTCGCAATAAGTACTGCCAGCAAACTAAGTTTGGTTTAATAACTTATAATATGTCGGTATATAGGGCACATTGACACAAAACATTTATAAGGCACGCCATTTTAGGTGTCTGGTATAGGTCTATAAAAGTCATACAAGTTTAGGTGACTTACTTTAGCACTACTTAAGTTTCATATTTTACAGAATAGCTCTCGAGATATGAAGTGAATTTTTTTTTTTCAGATGGCGCTATCTTACAAAATGACGGGCAAAAGAGGCTATGAATAAACTTTTTTAATGTCTATGAGATATACAGCCAGAATACCAAATTTGGTTGAAACTGGTACAATTATTCTATAGTTGTAGTATGTTTACCCAAAGCATTCATAAGGCCACGATTTTATAAATAAGTAACTGATGTTTTAAAATCACGCAGATTAAGATGATATACTATAGCACTACTTGGAGCTTAAATTGGTGGGAATAGATATAGTTACCGACATACTGTGAAAGAGCTTTATTTTCTAAGTATTTACATGTGGAAAATAAGAGTCTGATCTTTAAATATTTTATAATTTTAGCACTAGATAGTATATGTAATAAATTTGGTCCAAATCGTTTATGTATTTTCCGAAATATGATGTAAAATATTTATTTAATTATATGGCGCTATCTTTGAAATAGGGAACTAACGAGGAAATTAATCTTTATGAAGTGACAATGTGGACTGACAACGCTCCAGTTTTGGTTCTAATAGGTTGAACGGTTCCCCGAGATATGATTCGGCATCAAAAAATCTAAATTGCCGACATTTTGAAAGTAAGTATACAACATGATATAAGACTATTAAAGTCGAGTGTCCTTATAAAGTGCTGTATTTGTACCGAGTATGGTGAAATTCTGTGCACGGGCTCAAAAGTAAGGGGCAAACCAACACCGACACACAAGCATACGAAAATATACAGACATAAGCGTATATTTCATTCATAAAGCAGGTTAGAGTTAAACAGGAAATAAAACTACACTGCAGTGTATGGGCCACTACTTAATCTATGGCAGTACCACTTTTCTGGAGCATTAAACCGTTTCTAATTGTATCTCAGTCATTATCTACATGAAGGGATATCGTGAAGTCTACTACTTTCCGTGTGACGCATGCTGAAAATGGCACCTAGTTTCGCCTGCTGATTTTTCACATTGCAAAGTGTGCGCGAACAAACGCAGGAATATTCTTCAGTGAAACAGTGTTCTCGGCATTTATCGCAAGCTTAAAGCTTAACTTTAGCTTTTGCGTGCTAAACGGTGACATTGCAATTTCTTGTTATTAGTATTTGCACGCCAATTAGGACTAGTTGTCCTTACAAAGCACATTTTTTCGAGTCTAACGTTTGNTTCTTGTTATTAGTATTTGCACGCCAATTAGGACTAGTTGTCCTTACAAAGCACATTTTTTCGAGTCTAACGTTTGCTTTTTGTGGCACAAAAACACAATAGAATACATACTGTGTGCCTGGATGGAAACAATGTTCTCCATTTTTAATTATAATACAAGAAAAAGTATAAAGCTGCGATTTTACTTGTTACTGAACTATTCTGTAAACTGTAGCATGTCGACAAGATTACACGCCTTCAGTTGCAATAGTAGCTGCCAGTATCGTTTAATATTCGGACCTAACTTTCAACTGATGCAGTTGTTAATCGAATGTGCAACTGTCTTTATAATAAATAAATAAATTTAATTATAGTAGCTAGTTTCGTGGTTACAAAATTAATCCAAAATAAAGAGCTTCTTAAATTTAGGCGAGAGAGAATTCCAGATAAGGTACGATAATTGGAATATTTACTGTTAATTTCACCAACGAAAGGAGTGCTCTAGCAAAGCCTTGTAAATGCCAGGATTGTTTTCAGATTCTCGCGGCGTCCCCCGCTGCGCAAATTGTTTATTTGATTTTTTTTTCTACGCGGTCGTTGGCAAGTCACACTGCAGCTGAGCGCCATGAAAGGCTTAACTGTGTGAGGACGAGCGCTACTGCTTCCGGAGATGTCCTTGTGGCGAGCGAGCGAGTGACATCACCGCGCTGCGGCGTCAGTTCGGCGAGCGGTGTCCTGGCAAGCTGCCCGCAGTCCTCAACACGCAGGCTAATTGCGTCCGAGCACCATGCCGGCGTAGCTTCCGCACTCGTCTCTCGCGTGACCCTCCGTCCGCAGACCGCGAGGTGAGGCGGGGCAGTTTTATGCCTCTGCCAACATTGCTTCGCGTATTCTTAGAGCACGTTCTTACACTCATGAGCAGTTGAATTAGAGATACTCTAGTGAGAGAGTGGGTGGCTCTTAGCATCGAGGTCTTGAGAGCCGATCAAGGTGAAGCGAGGTGAGTACGGAGCAGCGCTGGAATGCAAGGGCGGGGGAAACGGGAGATGCCGGAGAAAACCCACCGACCAGTGGCATCGCCCGTCAAAATTCCCACGTGTGAAAATCCGGTAGCGACCCCGCCGGGGATCGAACCCGATTCGCCTAGGTGGGATGGGAGTAGTCTAAACATTACACTACCGTGGCTCCGATACCCTAGTGAAGTGGCGGCTTCTGCACCCCAAAGCAAGGATATGGTTCTGGATGGTCAGGCTGCACNGTACGTCACGGCAGTTGTCGCTGGCGGTGGTGGACTTACCGGAATCCATGAACTCACGGTACATTCTTGAGACGGTGGTCCGTGTAAATCCCAGTGCCTGCACGAGGTCTTACGGTCGGACTGCGTGAAGCCGGATCGTCGGCTCGTCGTATAACCAGTCATCTTGACCATGCAGTCCCCACTGTGGCACGATGTGACCAGGCTGGATACGTAGAGAACGCACGTCACGTAGAGTAGGCACTGGTACTGCCAAACGCACTACAGATGGAGAAGATCGTCGTATCCGCCGACGTGCAGTAGCAAAACGTGGCACCACATCCAGAGAGATCCCGCAGTTTGTGGGGCCTGCACTGCATTTGCAAGTCTCAACAAGAACCATTCGTCACCGTTTGAATGAAGGCACGGCGTCCACTGCGCCGTTTGCCTTTGACCCCGCGGCATCGTGCAGCACGCCGTCAGTGGTGCCAGGAACTTTAACTTTGGACAGAGGAGTGGCGACGCATTTCGTACTCCGATCAGTACTACTTCAATCTTAATGCAGATGGCGGTCGCAGCAGGTTTGGTGCCGCATTGGGCAACGCAACGATCCTGAGCTGATTCATGAACGCCATGGGGCACCATCAGTTATGACTCTCGGTGTCGTCTCGTGGTTATCGAAGGCACAGAGACGGCACGGCGATATGTCAATAAGGCTCTGAGGCCCCATTATCTGCCATTTCTGCGCAGCATACCCAACGTTGCCATGCAGCAAGATAATGCTCGTTCCCATACAGCTCGCGTCAGCCATTAGGCTCTACAAGATCTGAACACCATTCTTTGGCCAGCCAGGTCTCCAGATTAGTCTCCTATTGAACACGTGTGGGGTATTCTGGGTCGAAATTTGCGCCGCCGTGAACCGCCTTCCCAAACACTGGCTGATCTACGTGAGCAGTTGCGGGAAGCGTGAGTTGTATGCGCCTCAGGACACTATCCACCACCTGTACGATGGAAGGCCTCGTCGCATCGCTACCTGTAGAGCCGCGAGAGACGGCTCCCCCCATACTGAGCGCGTGCTTTGCGGATGCTAAACAACGTGCCTTCTGTGTGTTGAAGACTAATAACTACTCATTTGTAACATCGTCTATCACGTAGGGAAAGAGGGTGTAGCGATTTCCAAGTCCGTCAGTGTTCGTTTCTATCTATCTTGTAAAACTTTAGACATGTAATTATATAATAATCTGATACGAACAAAACGGCATACTTTTATTCGTTTGTGTCAACTTTACACATTGCATGCCCACGTTAAAAATTATTATATTTTAAAATAAAATATATGCCTAAACTTCTCAAGAAATAAAGCTCGACTCCAAAATTTAAATACTTAATCACTTTTACTCAAAAAAAAATTCGAAACGACAAATTGATTTTAAAAATATATNGCATCGCTACCTGTAGAGCCGCGAGAGACGGCTCCCCCCATACTGAGCGCGTGCTTTGCGGATGCTAAACAACGTGCCTTCTGTGTGTTGAAGACTAATAACTACTCATTTGTAACATCGTCTATCACGTAGGGAAAGAGGGTGTAGCGATTTCCAAGTCCGTCAGTGTTCGTTTCTATCTATCTTGTAAAACTTTAGACATGTAATTATATAATAATCTGATACGAACAAAACGGCATACTTTTATTCGTTTGTGTTAACTTTACACATTGCATGCCCACGTTAAAAATTATTATATTTTAAAATAAAATATCTGCCTAAACTTCTCAAGAAATAAAGCTCTACTCCAAAATTTAAATACTTAATCACTTTTACTCAAAAAAAAATTCGAAACGACAAATTGATTTTAAAAATATATATTTTTTTAAAGTAGGTTACTAACTAAACAAACTACATATTGAGGCCTTTCGATCGAAACTAGCTACACTCACTTAGTTTTCGGTGAAGATAAGATACCCTCCCCATTAAATTCTCAACAGTTTCAACTTAAAAAAAAAAAGAAATCTTTTTAAGAAATTAAATATTTTGTGTAACAAAATTGAGGGTAGAAAACAGATCCAGCCTTTATCATTTAAAAATAGCACGACTCGCTAATTTTCGTAGCGGAAAAAAATAAATGTTTGTTTCATCCTGCACATTTACTGTACGAAACATTTTTTAAATACCTTTCGAGTGTGACGTCATGCATTGCCACTAATCTGAAACTCATTCTCCCTTCTTTTTTTTTTTTTTTTTCAAAGGGTCCCCTGACAGTACATTTGAAACCTCGCGTCTGGCATGCAAGTATAATAATTCAGTTGAGAATTCAAACTTCGCAAAATGTTTTACGGAAATTAGTATAATAGGTAACTAATAGACGTATGACAAATATAGCAGCCGTAGCTTCAGTGGACAGGAAATGACAGGCAGTTGGGCATAATGCAGTTTTCGGTTGGGAAAAGGTGACTGAATACCAACAGAGAATATGCATTCTTCCAGGAAATTACAAAGTCTAACCAGTAAGTCCACCTGGAACATAGAGAGTAAAAATTTCAGGGAGACACCTTACGAACTACAATAAAAAAAACCTGACAAAATAACATGTAAAAAATTATGAAAATTTAGTACAGAGTGGTTCGAGATTGTTTAGAGTAATTGGCGTGCCATCTTTCAGATGTGTAGTTCAAACTACTCAGAAATGGAGTCACGGCAAATACAGGCCACTGTAAAAAGAATCTCGCCATTATACAGGATGATTCTAAAATCATGGGACAAACATTGAGGGGTGGTAGAGCTCACTAAAACAAACAATTATTGTATAGGTATATATGGGCGGAAGTGACGCGTTGAGGCACAAACACAAAAACATAACGCATTAACGGAAACATAAAATGTTCATTAGCAGCATACTTAACGAGTGATTCCGCACAGACAATATTAAAACAGTTGCTGGAAATGCATCCACCAACAGTCATGCATGCTTGGCGACCTCTACATATGGCGTATTTGAATCCGGCGTATTTGAATCTGTTCGCCAATCACTCCACCGACGCTACCAAGCTTGCATTACTGTCGGTGGTAGCAATTTTCAGCAATTATTATAATCATTGCTGTAAAAAGGCATTTAGTGGCGACGTTGTAAATAAACAATGTTTTGCATGTCATGTGATATGTTTGTGTTTGTGCCTCAACGCGTCACTTCCGCCCATATATTCCTATACAATAATTGTTTGTTTTAGTGAGCTCTACCACCCCTCAATGTTTGTCCCATGATTTTAGAATCATTCTGTATATCCTCCTGGGATGTTCGAATGAGGAAATACTAAATGGCATGTATGTAAAAATTAAACATAAATTCTCACAATTGCCTTTCAAAAATTTCAATAGTAAATTGGCCAAACATTTCACGAAAAAAAATTAAAGAGTAAAAGTTTAATCTCGCACGATATTTCAGTGCAATCTGAAATAATTTTTAGAAATTTGCACGTTGGGACATCTTCGGACATTTCAATAGTGGCAACCAGTTTGTGTGTACGCCTTGGTAACGTCACGAGTGAGTGAATGAGAGATTTGGGCGACTCTTATCATCGAGGTCTTGAGATCCGATGAGGGTGAAGTGAGATGAGTATGGAGCAGCGCCGGAATGAAAGGGCGGGGGAAACGGGAGATCCCCGAGAAAACCCGCTGACCAGCGGCATCGTCCGGCACGATTCCCACTTGCGAAAATCCGGAGTGAACCGGCCGGGGATTGAGCACGTTTCGCCATAGTGGGAGGCGAGCAGTCTACCCGCTCAGCCACTGTGGCCCCGGTAACGTCAAGAGAGGACAGGACAGATACGGGAAAGACTAAGGTACGCGCTACTTGTAGCGAACAAAGCCAGGTGGCGGAGTTGCAAACCACCGGACTCGCATACGGGAGTAGTTGGGTTCTAATCCCAGTCCGGCCATTCTAATTTCAGTTGTTCATCGTTTACCGAAATCACTGCAGGCGAAATCATGGATTGTTCCTTAGTACATGCAAATTCATTCCTAGTCCGTTCCTGCTTCTCTGAGGGGCTGCGGTGGTTTAGTGATCACACTACTCGCCTCCCACCAAGGCGAACTGGGTTCGATTCCCGGCGGGGTCGCTCCCATATTTTCGCACGTAGGAATTGTGCCGGACGGTGCCGCTGATCGGCGGGTTTTCTCGGGAATCTCCCGTTTCCCCCGCCCTTGCATTCCGGCGCCGCTTCATTCTCGCCTCATTTCACCCTCACCAGCTCTCAAGACCTCGTTGTTAAGAGCCGCCCAAATCTCTTGACTCAACTCAACCATTCAATTTCTCGTCTCGGATGTGACGGACGTGTCAACTGCGCGTGCAGACTCGCGTGCACGCTCGCAGACAGTGAATGCGAACGTTGTCGACGCGGGGTGGTTGACCTGCCCTCGCGTGGAGTCACGTGAGCAGCAGCCGGCGCCGCTGACTGCAGCATTGTTGCCCGCCAACACTGCGTGGCGCTGTGCTCGGCCCGCAGGGGAGTGAGTGATCTCAGGGCGGAAAAACCTCAAGGTCGGCCGCCACAAAAGGAACGAACCATCCGCGCGGACAGATGCCGCCTGCCGCCTGCCTCCTTGCAACATTACACAATACACACACTGTTTAAAGGCGAGTTCAAGACCATTGATGTTAGACGTGCCATTTTTATGGAACCTGTACCATAATTAGATGTTGTGCACCGTGTAACATGACGAGGTGTTCATGGTACGCCAATGTACCATAATCTGACTACAATAAAAATATGCAGCTAACGACTCAACAGTGTAATAAAATATAACCAGTTGGTTACCTGCTTGGTTTAAGCCGAAAGTCGAACCCCTGTGATTTATCTGCGAAAGGGGCAGCGGTGGCGTAGTGGCCAGGGCGCTCGCCTCCCACCACGGCGATCCGGGCCCGATCCCCGGCGGGTTCACTCCCAGATTTTCGCATGTGGGAATCGTGCTGGACGATGCCGCTTGCCGGCGGGTTTTCTCGGGGTACTCCCGTTTCCCCCGCTCTTGCATTCCAGCGCCGCTCCATTCTAGGGTTTCATTTCTGCCATGCTCGGGGATGACGGTCACTTACGGGTCCCAGCTGGAATGACCGTCACTGGAAGGGTGTTGCCTTGCCCTGGGTGCACTCCCCACACGCCATTATTATTATTATCTGCGAATTAGAGTTCGAACTTTTCGAGGTTTCACGAACGAAATATCTAGACCGAAATATATCAATATCCTTCGGGTTTCTGGCGATGTTCCATGTTGTTCCCTATTAGTTTGTGAGTTCGTAGTTTATTTCTGTCAGTCAGCTTGTGTTGTTCTATATTCTGTGCGGGTAATTTGGCCTATTTTAGTTAAACACGTTCCATTGCTGCGCAGGCAGAGGTGTTCGTCATATTTTGTAAGGATGGAATGATTATTTTGTAATGTATAAACCAGGTAATGTTTCAATTATTTGTTTTATTTAAAATATTTAGATTTGTATTTTATATCAGTAGTGCAACGTTGAAACAACTGTAGTGTAACGAAAGTATAACAAGCATAAGATTGTGATTTAACGAGTTTGTTAGAAATGTGCCATAATGTTGTGCCAGTGCGCCATTATTTTGAATATTCCGTACTATATCACAGCACTGACAATCTAACATCCCTGTTCGAGACTTCGCAGTGGCGACTGTGCCACCGAGATGGCAGGCTGTATGGAAAGCCGCCGCTTGTCATCATTGCCGAAGCTCAGAGCGGGGATAGTACAGGCCCCGTTAAGGGCCCTCGACCACTGAGTTGTGTTATCATTTATTGCAGTGGGTTAGGAAAGGCAAGCCCCGCCACCCACTGCCCCATATCAAACTGTGCTTGCGGCAGTTTCCCACCGCAACTGCTTTGTATGCAAAGTTAAAAATTAATGTTCAAGCACGGGGTTATGGATATTTTCTCCAAATGGCCACTAAACTTGATTCTGGTTTGTTTCAAAACCGTTTGTTTCTATGTGTTTTTTTTTTTTTCCTGATACTTCCACATCAACAGAAGAGTAATAATTGTATGCTGGCATGTTGAACTGTATAATTGTTCCAGTATTTGTATTTTGATACAATTGTTGTACTTCTTCCTGTTATTGTAATAAAACATTTATCAATCAATCAACCAACCAATCAATCAATGTTCAAGTAGGCAACGAGGAATCGGAATGGAAATACTACTCTGCGAGTATTCGATTATAGAGGTAAAACATCTGGATAATTAATGTGTATTGAAATGTTAAACACCTCACATATACTGCTCTCTCTGCTCCCATTAAATTTAATTTCTTAATTTAATATATTCTTATGTGCCCTATTGCGGATCTTGTTAAACGAGGCCAAAATAACATAACGAGTAATAAAGCAAATGAATAGCGAGTATAGATTACTCACCTATATACAAATAACTGAACGACATGACGATAACACAGACGACCCGATTGGCGAAAACGACAGACACACACACGCGCGGACGCACAAACATACACTGAAGAGCCAAAAAAAAACTGTTACACCTGCCTGATATCGTGTAGGGCCCCCGCGAGCACGCAGAAGTGCCGCAAGACGACGTGGCATGGACTCGACTAATGTTTGAAGGTATGCAGCAGGAAATTCACGCCATGAATCCTGCAGAGCAGTCCACAAATCCATAGGAATGCGAGGCGATGGAGATCTCTTCTGAACAGAACGTTTCAAGGCATCCCATATATGCTCAATAATGTTCTTGTCAGGTGATTTAGGTGGCCAATGGAAGTGTCTAAAGTCAGAAGAGTGTTCCTGGAGCCACTCGGTAGCAACTCTCGACGTGTGGGATGTCGCATTGCCCTGCTGGAATTGTCCACGTCCGTCGGAATGCACAATAGACATGAATGGATGCAGGTGATCGGACAGGATGCTTACGTATCTGTCACCTGTCAGAGTCGTATCTAGACGTATCAGGGGTCCCATTTCACGCCAACTGCACACGCCCCATACCATGACAGAGCCTCGATCAGCTCGAACAGTCCCCTGTTGACATGTAGGGTCCGTGGATTCATGAGGATGTCTCCATACCCGTACACGTCCATCCGCCCAATACAATTGGAAACGAGACTCGTCAGAGCAGGCAACGTGTTTCCAGTCATCAACAGTTCAATGGCGGTGTTGGTGGGCCCAGGCGAGGCGTAAAGCTTTGTGTCGTGCAGTCAACAACGGTACACGAGTGGGCCTTCGGCTCCGAAAGCCCATATCAATTATGGTCCGTTAAATAGTTCGCACGCTGGCACTTGTTGATGCCCCAACATTGAAATCTGCGCCAATTTGAGAAAGGGTTGCACGTCTGTCACGTTTAATGAATCTCGTCAGTCATCGTTTGTCCCGTTCTTTCACGATCTTTTTCTGGCTGCAGCGATGTCGAAGATTTGATGTTTTACCGGATTCCCGATATTCACAGTACACTTGTGAAATGGTCGTACGCGAAAATTCAAATTGTATCGCTACCTCGGAGATGCTATGTCCCATCTCTTGTACGCCGACTATAACACCACGTTCAAACTCACTTAAATCTTGATAACCTGTCATTGTAGCAGCAGTAACCGATCTAGCAACTTTGCCAGACGCTTGTTGTCTTATATAGGCGCTGCCGACCGCATCGCGTTACTCTGATTGGTTCCATACCTCTGTTATTTGCATACGCACG
>NQII01003393.1:0-69312 GCA_002778355.1 Clitarchus hookeri | reverse complement strand
GGGGGGGCAGCGGTGATGTAGTGGTTAGACTACTTGCCTCCCACCTAGGCGAGCCGGGCTCGATTCCCGGCGGGGTCGCTCCCGGATTCTCGCGTGTGGGAATCGTGCCGGGCGATGCCGCTGGTCGGCGAGTTTTCTCGGGGATCTCCCGTTTCCCCCGCCACTTCATTCCGGCTCTGATCCACGCTCACCTCGTTTCACCCTCATCGGCTCTCAAGACCTCGGTGTTAAGAGCCGCCCAAATCTCTTCACTCTGTCACTCGCTCGAGGATGGGGACGCGAGGGAGCTGCAATCCCACAGTAAGTAAGTCATTGACTTGCTCATTCGGGTCGTTGCTAGTATTATATTGAGTGCTAGCTCCTAGGCATACGGTCTGAATATTTTTGAAAGCTCTACTTAAGATCTACTTTTCCTTCCCATATCGTATCCTTCAACCATGCGTAAATTGACAATGCCATGGACCTGGTAACTTTATTCATGTGTCGGTCAAGTAAATAGCCGGTGTAAATATATTACTATAATATTATTCCTATAAGTAGCCCATTAAAAACATCAACAAAATAAAATTAATTCCACGTCAACGAATTTAAACATCAAACGTTTCAATACGTCGTTAAGACACGGAACTACTTACCTTACATCGCTGCCAACTTTTCTGAGAGCTTATTAGTAAGCGTGTATGTTAAAATGTATGCAATTATGTGCAATTTTTTTTTNTCGCTGCCAACTTTTCTGAGAGCTTATTAGTAAGCGTGTATGTTAAAATGTATGCAATTATGTGCAATTTTTTTTTTGTTGTGATTATAAAAATGCTTTTTTCCTCGCAAACCACCTCTAGGAACGTGACGTCAAACTCCAGATTATTACTAAAAAAAAAAAGGAGCTGGTTATTCATTAATTCAGTTTGTGTCATATATCCAAACTGTTTTAGACTGTTTTAGAATGCGCGAAAGGAAAAGTTTTTTTTAAAATTATTGTTATTACTTAAATAAAAAAAAAACAAGTAATGGAATGACAGACTTTAAATCTTATTTATTTACTGCNTCGCTGCCAACTTTTCTGAGAGCTTATTAGTAAGCGTGTATGTTAAAATGTATGCAATTATGTGCAATTTTTTTTTGTTGTGATTATAAAAATGCTTTTTTCCTCGCAAACCACCTCTAGGAACGTGACGTCAAACTCCAGATTATTACTAAAAAAAAAAGGAGCTGGTTATTCATTAATTCAGTTTGTGTCATATATCCAAACTGTTTTAGACTGTTTTAGAATGCGCGAAAGGAAAAGTTTTTTTTTAAATTATTGTTATTACTTAAATAAAAAAAAAACAAGTAATGGAATGACAGACTTTAAATCTTATTTATTTACTGCNAAAATTATTGTTATTACTTAAATAAAAAAAAAACAAGTAATGGAATGACAGACTTTAAATCTTATTTATTTACTGCATGCGCGTTCGTACCCCTTCTGCACATTCAAGTAGGAAATGGTGCCGAGTTACAGAAGCGTACTGCCAAAGAAACATAATTATGAGTTTGAAGTATTTAAAAAAGTGGCGAGAATTTCAGTGATACTACCCCAGGGCGCCAGTCGCCTAAGCCCGAGGCCTGTGTATAAGGGACTACCGTACCTGAAAGCACATCAAATAGGCTCCAGCTATTTCCATTCGCAGTCTTCTCGGTGTCGTTATTGCCAAGGCGAGCAGGCCAAGTTGGCGGTGGTTTAGNTTCGGCAGTTTTCCGGGCATGACTACAACATTTCTAAGATACAAATCGGGTTTAAGTGCTTCGGAGTCCACTACAATCGATGGCCCTGTCGTCTTTAGTTTCTGCTCGTCAGTGTGCTATGTAAAATTATTTATCTTCACGATCAAAGTAATTCAACATCAGCTCTATCTGTGATAGACTCGGGATATATCATACATATGTTGGACATATAGTGGGTGTAATTTATAAAGTTTTGAAATTTGGTACATGTACTTGTGAAGGCTATCTGCAAAAAAAAAAAAAACATTTCAGAAGTCCTCGGGCCTCCGAGTTGCGCATCAGCCGCCATTTTGGAAAATGGCCTCCTAAACGTATAGTTGAAAAGTTTTTTTTATAACAAATAGCGGCCAAACGGCTTATCAAGACGCGAAATGGTCCAAACATAAATTGAAGGAAATAAAATTTCCTACAAAAATGTATGGGCATTTTGTCGATATGTTAATAGCTAAGCGGATATTAACAATTTAATTTGGAAAAGAAAGCATATGATCATGTAACACGCTATCAACAAATAACTGTTCAGCATAGGCATTATGTTTGAAAATTCCTTGAGCTCCGTACTCTCCAGTAGGACTGTTATTCAATCAGTGTAAAATATCATCACACATTTATTAAATTATGTCTCAGCTATATGTATGTAATCTGCAGTGACAACTTCGCCGTCATACATTGTTTAAACGATTCTGTTTGAAAACACTTATCATGTAGAAATACGCCCATTACTGGTGGAATGAGAATTTAAAGCTAAAACTTTTTTCAGATATCAAACTGAATAAGGCAAGCATTGTAAAGCCACTATCACACAAAGCCGTATCATCAAAGTTGGGGGAGACAGCATACGGACGGACACAATACAGCTTGTTATGGTGTGATCAGGCCTTAGCTGAGCGGCCTGCCTGATCACACCTTCAAACATTAAACCAGGGCACGAGAGTGATTGCAACAACACCTTGCGAAGACAGTTGCAGAAATCCCTTCCACCGTCCAGTAAACGGAGCCGAAATATATTAAACAACGCGCCCGATATAGGCCAGCGTAACACCGGGAGCGGCGTCTTTTGTCGTCGACCCGACCAGAGAGAAGACCACGGAAGATGGGTGTGTCCGGCCGTCGTTAACCGTCTCGTAGAATCAGCCTCCGGCAACATGAACAAGGAGACGACTTTCCAATTAGACTTTAATAACAACGGCGTGAGGTAGTAATTCTAATATAATTAATCGGCATCTTGGTATTCAATTTTAAGCTCCCCCGATCAATACTCACNGGCGTGAGGTAGTAATTCTAATATAATTAATCGGCATCTTGGTATTCAATTTTAAGCTCCCCCGATCAATACTCACGTAAATAGTTAGTGTATAATCTTTATGTTAAATAAACCTCATTTTATACTGTTGTGCTCTACCTAATCATGACTCATTACTGAGCTACGCCCTTAGCAACTTTCACGTCTGAATGGCTGAAAAGCTGATTCAGAACAAGCTGTCCCGGAGAATAATTTGCACAGTTAAGCATGTAAGATGGACTAGATGGGTACTTCGCTCACGAGTAGTCGGCAATTCCTGTTTCACTGTTTGATGATGAAGGCATGCGAAAGACTAAAAAGTTCCTGTCTGCCAATTCTTCGACAATTCACTGGTACGCATACCAGGTAAATGACTAGACAGCACTGTGTGCGTCACTGATGGTGAATGCCTCGTGCACTGTGCTGTATGGCCAGACAGTGCCGCTTTACAGAGATATTTGAAATGTATATCATGCACGTAAAGAAACATTACGGCTATAACTCTCTATTACGGGTTTTAATGGATATTCACAAACTCTCTATAGTACAAAAAGCAATGAACGTCATATGCGGTGCCTAAAAACAGTCCGTTCATAGTATAATTTCAAAAAAAAAAAATTGTTCATTCTGAAGGTACCATCGCAGGGACACATAGTTGGGAACAGGCAACCGGAAATGAATGGTTGNTATAGTACAAAAAGCAATGAACGTCATATGCGGTGCCTAAAAACAGTCCGTTAATAGTCTCATTTCATAAAAAAAATTGTTCATTCTGAAGGTACCATCGCAGGGACACATAGTTGGGAACAGGCAACCGGAAATGAATGGTTGCAAACCGCAAATCAGTTCGAGACAATGTGGCATTTTACAAATTGTGTCGGCGGTATGGACGGAAAGCATGTGTTAATTAGCAAGTCACCAGTAAGTGGATAGTTTTTTTTTTTTTAAACTATAAAGGAACTTTCAGCGTAGTTTTGTTTGCAGTCGTCAATGCTAATTATGAATGTATGTCCATTCGGGTGTAAATGGAAGCGTATCTGATGGTGGAGTTTTAAAACACACAAACTTTTAAACATATGGGAAACTGAATTTACCATGGTCATCATTGTTGCCTGTTGCAGATACATTATCTCATTAAGTTTTCTTGGCTGATGGAGCGTTCGCAATCAGCGAACATGTATTGAAACCATTTCCCCAGAAAAATATGACACACAAAAAGAGGATTTTTTAACTATAGGTTATCACGGGCGAGAAGAGTTGTGGAGAACGTGTTTGGTATACCTACTGTCATCACGGTCACGTTTATTCCAGAAACCCATATCGTTGGACATTGGCAATGTAGATAAGATTTTGCCAGCTAGCTGTATTCTGCATAATTATTTGAGAAGTAAGTGCAGTGGCTATATTACAAATAGTTGTATAGACAACAAAGACATCGAGAACGGATCATTCCTGGAAGGCGATTGGTGGCGTGAAAATGCACGGATAAATCTTGATCGAGACAAACAAAGACAACAATCACAGATTGGGAACATTGTTCGCAATATGTTTACTGAGTATTTCAATGATACAGGCGGTTTACCTTTTCAGGAAATAATGATCAATGTTTTGGGTGAGATTCATTAGGTTCTTTGAGAACTTTGAAACATGTACGTACCTCGTCTTCATCTTTATCGACACCGCAGGTGCTAAAAGTGTCCATTCCATTTCTGTGTACCGAGTCCTTTTCATTCAGAGAGGTCAAATATTCGTAGTACCATAACGTAGGCAAATGTACATCCTCTGTGCCTGCTCCTGTGATTTTACTTTCTTGCACCTGAAATAAACATAACATTTTATATACCTGTTATAATTTTAATAATTATTTAGTATAATATTATGTAAGTTTTGTACATAAAAACCCGCATTAATAAATTATGTTCTACTTACTTTCTCCCATTTCCTTTTATAGGCAGCTCTCGTATGTTATATTTTCTTCTTAATTACCGCAGTCGTTGCATCACCTTCGATGACTTTTAATTTTTCCGGCAGGATTTCAAGAGCTTGATTTCTAGCATCCTTGTTGCTATAATGCTTGTTGAACACATCTCATAAACAACCGAATTCCTTACACATCTTCAAAAGCTCCACAATGACTTCCCGCTCGGTAGTCACAGTTGCCATGTCTGCTCGCTACGATGTTCAATGGTTGACTGACCAGACCATCTGCATGACAACGCTACAGACAATCTGACATGGCCAAGCGGTCGGATGGCGTGGCCACCTGACCTCACCCGACAAGAGTTTCGTCAGACGACACAGCTACACACTACCTGACCATCTGTAGGCCCTTTAAGAAGTCCACAGAATACTCGTCGAACTAACCGAGAGATAGCTATTCCCCAAACGACTGTCTGGCGTGTTTTCTAACGACATTTTTTATTCAAACCATACATGATTGAACTCGTACACGCCCTATGCCAAGGTGAAAAAACGTTTTGTGACGTTTTGTGCATTCATTCTAGAAAAGGAAATGGAAGGTGACACTTTTATTTCACGCTTAGTGTTCAGTAACGAGGTCACGTTTCGTCTAGGTGGTACGACGAACCGCCACAACGTACGGATATGGGGAGTACAGCAACCTCGTGGCATAGGCGAGCATCAGAGAGACTCCCTTAAAGTGAATGTGTTCTGCGCTCTTTCCGAGAAAAGGTTTATGGTCAGTTCTTTTTTTCCTGACAACACTGTCACGGGGATCTCATACCTGCAAGTATTGCAGAACTGGCTCTTCCTGCAGTTACAGGCAGATTCCGCTAATTTTGTTTTCGAACAGGACGGAGTATCACCGCACTGGCAATTGCAAATTCGAACATTCGTGAACAACGAGCTTCCGCGCCGATGGATCGGCCGTCAGGGACTTGCTGATTTGGCATTACACCACTGGCCTGATCGCACTGCCTGTGATTTGTTCTTCTGTTAGTTTGTGCAGCATTTTTTAGTTCATGTGCCTCCCCTTACTACAACAATGGACGACCTTCAAAACTGCATAACAACGTCAGTGGCTGCAGTAACACCAGACATGCTCACTAATGTGTGGGACGAGTTTGACTATCGTGTAGATGTATACAGTGCATCTGCAGGAGGGCATATTGAGAATTTGTGATAATTTTAAGAAAAACTTTATTGCCATGCGTGTGTTTCACTCTCTACTGCGTGGTTCTCTGTGCCTTAGTTAAAAAGATATAGCATTTTGAAATCTGATAAATATATTTTTATCAATCTGTATAACATGCTCATATTCTGTAGGGCGAGGTCGCATTTAGTGTTAAATAGTGGGTAGAGGGCCACCAACAGGACTACGGCCGGTTGAAGCTTAGCAGTGACATGTCGTCGCCATTTTAGCACCCTATCCTAGATCACACCATGGTATTTCACCTCGATTTTGTATGAAATACTTTCCTGAGACAAGGTAACGTTAATATGACGGCCTCGCATTTGCCAACGTTTATTTTTATTCGCCACTTGCGAAAGCACGTCTCACAGGGCCGCCCAGGGAATTTTGGAAACCTGGGGTGAAGCTATTTTTGGGGGCTTACTATTTAACGCCACACTCTTAAGTATTTCTAATATTATTTAATTTTTTCTATGTTACCTATAGAAAACATGTTGCTTGGGAGCAGTTTAAACTATTTGCTGTAGAGTCGATAGATGAGTGGGTTTTGCATCGTCATATGACAAAAACTATGAATTATCTAAGGGAAAATCTTTCTAAGTCTAAAGGTTTGGAGGTGCCCCTTGGGATCAGGTGCCTGGTGCAAATTTTCCTTTTTGACCCCCCACCCCCCCCTTAAATTGTGGGAGGTTGTGTAGCGTAAAGGGTATTCAAATAGTCTTTAGCTTAGCGCATAGTCATGTTCAAGTCCCTGGAGCGGGTGCAGAGAACCGTGTCGTCTGCATAGACACTAAGGTGGGCATTCCATGTAGCAGAGGAGAGTGGGGAGTTTTTAGCGGCTCTTAACAAGGAGGCCTTGAGAGCTGATGGTGGTGAAGCGAAGTGTAAATCGAGCAGCGCCGGAATACAAGGGTGGGTGAAACGGGAGAGCCCCGAGAAAAAAACCCGCCGTCCGGCACGGTTCTCACGTGCGAAAATTCGGGAGCGACCACATCGGGAACCGAACCAGGTTCGTCTTGGTGAGAAGCGAGCGCTCTAGCCGCTACGCCACAGTGGCCCCATACTTGCTAGAAGGGAGGGGGGTGGCGGCGATTTCTACCATTGGCGTCTGCACCTGAGCTGCGACAGAATTCCTCCTCTGCCGTCGTCGACATGGCTGTCGTACAATTGGTTCGCACAACAGGCTCCAGAGTTTGATGGCGCTGATCAGTTGGTTTCTGGGGCTTGTCAGGGCGATGTTTACGTGCCAATTTATTTCCATTATGGCGTTTCCGTTCGACAACGATATATCTAACAGTGGACCAAGGTACGTTGAACTGCTGAAAAATATCTCCAGCGTAATACCAGAATTTATAGGCACTACGATCATGCCTATTTCGAAAGCACACAACCTACTTCGTTGACTTATTATGACAACAAACCTGTGTATAATGTTCAAGCGTTTGTGTCTTCGCTTACTTCCTAGTGGGCAAGTTCATTGGAAGCAAAGGGGTGCGCCGTGACTTTGGGACCACATAGTCAGTTGTGGATTTAATAAGAAAAAAATGAACCGTTACNACGAATAATTATTTAAAATATATGTATTTGCGACTTGGACCGTTGTGTTAATTACTTATCAATACTTGACATAACTTTATTGTCATTAATTTATATATTCAAATGATGTTATTTGTCATTTGTTAAATGTTATATGGCATTTAAATGCCGATACTTTTATCAAAGCATTCTACGGTTTGTATTATCTCATAAATTGTGTTTTAAGTAAAAAAAATACAAAAAATAATAACTATGAAAGCTATTTTCTTTTTAATCCTTTTTAAATATTAAAGTTATTTTAGAAGATGAACTTATCAATGCATAAAATGAGCCCTTTAAAAGGTTTGCCATCTGGGGCTTTTTCCTTAAATCCGTTACTGCGCGTAATATATTGCGTGTCCGTTTCTTAGTGAAGAAACCATATCGATTTACAGTAGGGCCTACGTGACCTATAGTCTGTGCTGTCTGAACTTCCTAGAAAATTATAAAATGCAAAACAGCACAAATGCACTATTTCCTCAAGAAAAATGCGTCGAAATAATCAATTTAATAAAGATCTGCTATAAATACTGATGGTAAATTTAGTAAATTAGTGACAAGCCGTTAATGAAAAAGTAAGCATTAAAATGGCGTTGGGTTTTATGTCCCACGATTATAAACAAAAAGTTTAAATGCAGTAGAATCAGCTGATTGCAATGGGCTACTCGCAATGTTGTTACAAGCGTCATGTAGGGGATGGGTTTTCAGCCATTATATTCTATGTTCGTGGAATCGTTCAACATATGAAACGTACTAGAGAGTTGATGTTCACGGGTTAATGTTTTTTTTTAGTTAGTAGTAATAGCATAGTATAATTTATAACACTGTAAATGAAATAAACTGTTCACTTTCTTCCCCGTAATCTTATTTAACTAACCTTGAACCTGTGTTTATTAAGAGGACTCGGAGATCCTAAACTAAATTCTCTTAGTGGCCATAGCGACAACTTGTTTAGATTGCACATCGTTTTTTATTCACAGCTTAATTTCTTTCCTTCTTGCGCTTCCGCTGTTACTCATGAACAGACCCCGCCATAAACAATCTCCAGGCGTAAACACAAATTTCCCAGTGCTGTAAGCATGACCAATTTTTGCCAGGAGCGTTAGAGACATAAAATTGCTTATGTTAGGGCGCTGTAGTTATATTTTACGCGAGATCGTTTGGTTGAAGTTTTTATTTGCCCTAGATGCGTCACACATGTTTGCAATACCGCGAGATTTTATGGGAAGAAAAAACTTAATACACCAAGGGAAGATTTATTGGCCGTGAGTCACCGTAAATCTTTTTTGCAGCTGTCTTCTTTGGAAGCGACACGCACAGTACACTGAGATGGGAAGAACTGTACAGAGTACAGGCTACTCGCTGTTAACTGAGCACTTTTGAAAGGCTTGCTTAAGATGTAAGTATATCTTAAGCATTTGTACCATTTCGCCACATATACAAATTAAATTGCCTTGACTTTATGGTTTTTATTCATACGTTATTCAAAATTAAAAAGGTAATTTTTTAGAAACATAAAAAATGTCACTTGTGTGTTAATTCGTACTCTATGTGTATGAAGTAAAAAAAACAGTTAGATTTACTATAAATTTAAAAATTACACTAGCAATACAACATCAACATATAGAAACATTTTACAGAATTTTCTGCCAACCTAACCGGGCGTGTGCAAGCCAGCGTGTATGATAACATAAATGCAGTTAACAGGCAGTGATATTTTTTTCAAATGTTGATTACAAAAGTGCTTACTTTACCATGAACAGACTATAGATATATGTATGTGTGGACAGCGCGTTTAGACGCACATGTAGTCAACAATATTCACTTGATGCCCAAAGGGAGTGAAAAATGTTTAGAAGGTATACTTACAGTATGTGGAATAACAGAGATTTAAAAACTTTCAGACCAATATTCAGTACATAAGTGTGAAGACTGTTAGTAGTATTAATAAGAAGGTCCGGAGACAATGGCTCCTGGTGTCGGAGCCGCAGCCATGACGTCATTGCACTCGGCGACCTCCCTTGCTGTTACCCGTTCCACGGCCGGCCATTCCCAGCGCCGCGCAACCCTCACCACACTCACCCCACCGCCTCCCTGCCCCTTTCCAGCCCAATTATGAAAAATGTAAGGAAAACATTTCTAGAAATTGAGGAACATATGTTATCCCAACCTACCCCCACTCGCCCCACCACTCTAACCAACATCCCTGTCCCTCACCACAACCCTCCCAATAATAAAAATAGCAAAAAATTCGAAAACAAATTCTAAAAATTGAGGATTATTTGATGTAACCTCATCCTACCCCCACTCACCCCTCCCCCAACCTAGCCAACATCCCCTACCGTCAACCTATCCTCTCCCCAAATTAAGCATTGGTCTTACATAACAAATTATCCTTCCACCCATACAAATCAATCGTATCTGCCCATTGGCCACTAAATTACACCTTTAACACATATTTTTTGTCCAGTATTAGACACTAGAGAATGCTAGTTATTTCTTTTTTAAATATCTACCACCAAAGACCTCCCATATCGCCCATTTCCAAACATTTTGGTGACTAGACACCCTTCAAACATGGAGTATCTCTCCTATTTTACAGATAATATTTTAATTTAAAAGATGTTTTCGGTCAATCTTATAAAAAGCGGAGGTTTTTAAAAAATAAATAAAACTCGCGATATCTAATTTATATTTATGTTTTTATTCTATAAAATATATGTACAATGACATGAGGAAACACATACATCCTTGAATAGAATTCTGCATGTTTATACGCCCCTATAGTAATATTCTTCTTTTACAGCGAGTTTACCTCTCGATGTCCGCTTTGGAGACCCAGCAATTGTAACAGGCAGGGAAGCCTCGCCACTTGATGTACACCCTTC
Source organism: Clitarchus hookeri (assembly GCA_002778355.1). Lineage (NCBI taxonomy): Eukaryota > Metazoa > Arthropoda > Insecta > Phasmatodea > Phasmatidae > Clitarchus > Clitarchus hookeri. The sequence goes on along the minus strand of NQII01003393.1, from coordinate 58,652 downwards.
CATTACATCATTTCAGCACCTTCCCGAACAAATACACATTCGGAAACTTCGTCGACTGGATCTCCTCAGAATAGAAACTGCCTTGAATGGGTACGTTGTTCAGATCTTGGAGATAGTATGTCCTGAGAGTGCAGTTGCATATACCTCGCACACGAAAGAGTTCGGGGCTCCAATTCGCTGTGAAACCTTTCTCGAAGACGCCTTTCTGTTTGGAGATGCGCACCAGGTCGCCGATCTTGGCTTTAGGCTTGCATGGATCCGTCCTCTTCGGAATAGCGTACACAGTTCAAAGTAGGGAGCTGCCCTTAACGTCTTCGGGCTTCATGCGAATGGTAGAACGAACTGTAGAATTCTACTTGTGAATAAGATGTGACAATATCATTAGCCACTTGTTGCTGTCATTCACAGTGAAATGCTTCCACATCTTGCACTTCAGAGTCCTGTTTAACCTCTCGACGGTAGGTGCTTTGAGATTGCTGTACATGGAATAATGATTTATGTTATGTTTCTTCATCAGGGCCATGAACTTTGCATTGTAGAATCCCTTGTTTTGGTTGGTTTGCAGATTAGTCGGGATATGTCCATTGAGCAATATATCTGCCATGGCCTCGGTGACAATGCATGCATTCTTCGACTTGACAGGCCTGGCCCAGGCGAATTTGCTATAAGCATCGATGAATGTCAGCATGTATTTGTAGCCCTTGTTGACCCAAGGATACGGTATCATCTCGACGAGGTTAGCTTCAAACAGGTCGTTCATTCCACAAATCATGACCTTGCAACAATGGTAATTGCGCCTGGCTACCGCATGCAGTTCGTGAGCGATTCCCAACCGACTCATCATATGTAGTCTCCCTCCTTCAGTTCTTCGATTATGTATCAAATCTCATTGGTCTACGACCGGTTGCCAACAGACTGGAAATCAACCAGCAGTCATAGTCTATCCACCAGTTCGTTCCGGTCATCCCAAAATATATAGTCGATGTTCTTGTCACCATTTTTCTTCTTCAGACATTCCCCACTTTTCAGTGCTAGGCCACTGAAGAGGTCTACGAGAATGTAGATTTTCTTGTAATCGTTATTATTTTCGTAAAGGGCATGCATAAGTTCGAGCAACGTCTTGTATTCCATCAGGCCATAATCGGTATGCTCCCTGGGCTCATTGCGAAGTATAAATTTATAAACCCTGGGGGTTCCATGCGTCTTGTAATCACCTACTTGAATGATCCCACCTGGTAGGAACTCTGATTCATCAGCATTGAGGAACCATTTATCGCCATATTTGTACACACTATAGGTCGTTGCATTATTATGAAATGTGTACGATCGTAGGTTCCAACGAGCCAAAGATTTGAGTTGAGGGCTCTCTTCAATGCTTTTTTCTTGTGTGCCAAATCCTCAACTGGTTCATCGTCCCTATCAATTTGTACATCATCATGTTTCCACTTTTTCGTAGGTTGAACAGTATCATCAATTTCGGTCTTCACGACAATGGGTGCTCCATCACTCTCCCTGAGTACATCGAGATGGCGAGTAATAGGCTTAAACTTTTTTTTAAGGTCACGCGAAAGTCTGCCTCTCTTGGCGAGAAAATACTTCAAGCGAGCCGACTGTATCGCTTGATGGAGATCGTTAGCAATGCCCGACATCACACTTAATTAAAATGGTTACTAATGCTCTCTTTTATAGGTTCAGCTGTGAGTCTCCAACAAGCTATTTTCGATCCTTCCCAGGCATTCACTGCTTGCATCTAAGATGTCCCTGCTGTGTTTTTGAATATCCGTTTTCATGGCGAGGCAGGTAATCGAAGTAGTGAATACATGTTCTATGGAATCTTTCAGCAATTTCAGATTCTCTTCATTTTGTGCCGATGCCACATTCAACCTGTCGGTAATTTTTCTTTGTACACTCATTACGTGCTCGTCTATGGCCATGAAATCGTGAACGATCTCTATTTCCACAAGATCCATCTTCGCCCTGTGCTCAGATAAGTGCGAAAGAATTTGTTCTGTTAGGACAACACAATTCATAATTCCAAGATGATGTAATTACCAATTTCGAGGATGAAATGTTTAGTACCAGCATCTTCGAATCGTTCGGGTTCGTCAACATTTCGAATTATTCTTTTACCAGCACCACAAGTTCCATCATTTCTTGGTACGAGACAACCTCCATCTAAGTCTTTGCCAAGATACATCTTGAGGCTACTCTGCCCGAATTTCGATATGCTGTAACTCATTCTCGATGGCATACAAGGAACTTATCGAAGCTGTGTCGATCCCTTCGATTATATAGGGGACTGTCTTTTATGATCACCAAAAATCCATACTTGTCTTCACAGCATAAGGCACACAGACTTTTGAAATTGGATAATATGCATGTCCATATTGATGTGGTCGTCGTACATGTGTCGTAAATTCGTATCGTCCATGCGAAGCAGCACCAACATATTTGCATATATCTAATCAGTTCTTTGGGAATGCACAAATATGTCTCGCCATGGTACACGCATTCCACATTCGCATGCCATCCCATGCTAAAGTACTCATGAATACATGTCTGCTACTCATGTGGTACATCATCGAAGACAAACACTGAACTTGGCGGTGCATCATTCGGTGGCATGGCGACTTCATTATCGCTGCAAGGGAAATATTTCACACCACCCACAGCCTGTAGTAGCTACATGTGCGAGGCGCTGGTGTTTCAGTTACAAGAGCGATTTAGATTACAGGTACATGTTTTCGAACTTAAATCGATTCAGCTCCTCGAGCAAACTCAACAGCATGCACATCTTGCTGTAATTGGTTGAGCAAACGATGATAACCCCCCCCCCCCNCCCCCAAGTACCCAGAAACAGCTCACCATGACGAGAGTCACGTGATAGTTCGCCATCTTCCTCATTGATGCAGATGGGAAGACGAACACCCTGCTTGACGATCTGTAAGCTATTTCCTTCTTCTTGTTTTATATTATACTAAGGAGAAGGAGGAGGTAGCATAAACAAGCCTTCCGATGACATTATGCACATTTTCTTGCCACACGAATGTTTCTTGACAGTAGAAAGTCTCTTCAAATTATCACTCTGGGTAAACTGTAGTTGGCTGATTTTGCATTGAAGTGTCATATTTGAATAAGTGATACAACCCTACTGCTCTAAGTCTAGAATAAAACTGAAACAAAAATGTATAATGAGGGCCTATTTATAAGCTCTAAGGTCAGTTGTCCACGATTTCTCGAAGAGATAAGATCATGGCTTGAAGCAGGATCGTCGAAACACTGATCAACTATCTACTGTTCAAGCTGCACATTCCTGGATACAAGTACTGCAGGCTGGGAATGAAGATAGCTAAAAAGCTGGCATGCTATGATGCAGGCATCAATGCACTCGATGAGGTATGCAAGGAACATGACGTCGCTTACTCCCTGTACAAGGATCTACAAGCACGGCACCAGGCAGACAAGATACTCGCACAAAGGTAGGACGAAATATGTCACGTACTGGATGCCAGACTTGGGGAAAAAAATAGCCATGTGGGGCGATCCAATGTGATGAAGGTCAAAGTGAAGATGGGCATGAGTGGAAAGAGCAAAATGGAAGGCGCAAGTGAAAACAAAGTGGCGACAAAGGGACAAAAAGCATGCAAGATCATAAAAACATCTATGGGCGGATTTTTGCCATTACCTTTGCCTGCACTCTGGGCCTTCACGGGCCTAATCGGAGTCATGAGTGGTATCGTCTGAGCCGTCTCAACACAACATAGAATGAACTGAAGCAGTTGTGCGAGGCTAAAAGGCACAATGCAAATATGGAAGCTATTGCCATGGGTAAAAAACTACCAAGACCTCTACCTAAGGCTGTACCCAGTAGGAGGTGGAATTGTGCAAAAGCGATGCAGCAGGAGGAGACATTGATGAATTCTCTACCGAAACAGCAGATCACGAATGTGGATTTGGAACTGTTTGCACGCAAATTGAAGATACATAATTTTTGTGGAGTATTTAAGAGAGATGCTTGTCCCCTAAACCCAAATGTGACGAATGTGTTGTAATCAACCCAGAGCTGACAGCCGGGCCCAATATGCACTGGGTAACTTATGTGAAATGTGAAAAATGTGCAGACTATTATGGCAGTTTTGGGAATTGGCATCCTCCACTCAAACTGGGAAGGTACCTGAAAAATTCCAAGCTGACTTACAACTACGAGATGGAGCAGATGCCAAACACATGGAACTATGCACCTTTGTGTTTTCGCTTCCTTGTTCGTTCGTACAAGTAATTGAATAAAATTGCTATACATCGACAGGAAACCATCAGTCATGTCGATAATGCTTACAGTGATGGTTCGTAGCTCCGAGTTACGTGCAGTACACTTTCCTCCACTCGACCTGGAAGGGGAATGGTGGATAGGTTTGGTCGACTTTAAAATCTACAATGTGACACCGAACATCAATGAAAAAACTGTAAGATGTACCCCATTAAAAGTGGCAATGTCTCCCGTGAGGAAACTTTGCTCATTGACTCTTACAAACTAGACGGCATAGCAAGGTACATCGAAAATTTGCTGTCTCCCGATGCAGACTTTGAACTATGTGGAAATTTCAATACTCTGAAAAGTGCAATCAGATGCATTGAAGATATCGACTTTACCAAACTGGATTCCATCGGAACGATGCTGGGGTTCGAGCCACACATATACAAAGGCGGCAAAACCCACGAATCATCGCGACCTATTAACATCTTACCTGTTAATATCGTATGAATAAACAGCAATTTGGCGAGTGGCGCATATCTCAAACATAGGCCAAGCAATACATTGCCCGAGTTTTCACAGATGGTTCCTCCAAGTTTTAAACTGGTTGTGGCACTGCAAAGTATCTTTTTTTTTCTACGCAAAGAGAGCACACAAAGTGGTCGTGACAATCGTCGACAAGCACAGAGAGTTGGTAAACTTTCTAAACGAAGAAATCGCCCTATGCTTGCATTTGAGAAGATGAGAATAAAATTTACAGCAACCAGAAGCAATGAAACAAACCACCGCATCAAACTGGCCATTAGTACAACACAGGCCACCAAGGTGTCAACACATGCAAACGATATTTTCCTTCAGAGCCTTATCTTCGAGGTCGATCGCCATGGAAGATTACAAATACACCGACGAGCTGGTCGTTTTTAAAGACAGCATCATGAAAGTGGATTTTCACGCATACCAGCCATTCCTGATCGGGCCACACATGTTACCATCAGAAGTTCAGATAGCGGTCCAACACTAAGATATCTGCACTCTTCTTTATCAGCCATTCCTACGATTCAAGAGGACATAGGCCAAAGAAGATGGAACAACCTGGCAACGACGAAAATAACGAGCAATGGTATTCTCCACCTTATCGATCACATCACGCATTTGCTCAACGGTGACGAGGTGAACCAGAAGAGAGATATCGGCATAACTACCACGATAAAAAAACTACCTATCGCTTACCCCAAACGAGCTGTATGCGGCCAAGATGGTGGGCTGGGTGTTAGACGATGACTACCGTCTTCCTATATACACCGGAGGGAATTTCGAGGTCTAGATTCCTCTAGCGATGTTTGGGGTTGACCGAAGAATGCAAAGTAATTATTATCCATTCGAAGCAGGAATTTGTATTTCTTCTAGCCAATACACTTGCAGATGCCATAGTGGGAATGGGAGAAAACCTGGAGACAGTGGAACTGAAGCAATAGTCTATCTAATGGATGCTACCGCAGATTCAGCTGAGTAATACCGAACATTAAGATGCTGAAGAATGTGGAAGATGGAAAAAACATATATGTGGCCTTCAGGTCGTGGAGTCTCGAAACCTATCCAGGAGTGCCCGCAAGCCAGTGCATTAACTGCATGGTTAAGTCAGTTTTGCCACCGAGAAACCGAGGTACATCATCGTTGGCCTACAGATCGGAAGACAGCACAATGTGAGAAGTGATTCGTTCGCAGTTAGGCACATGTCAAATAGAAAATGTGAGAATATTTCTGAATAGTGGAAGCTATCGGTTTGTAGACATGAGCATGGACTTCGAAAATGGTCAATACCTGCAGGCATATCAAATCTATGCTAAATTCCAAAATGCATATTATGAGCGCACCCGATCCCAGTTACTGGGCCCTGATAACTTCAAGAGTTTGGCCCTGCTCTTGATGTTCGATGTGAGTAAACAGGGCGATTGTATCAGTTCGAATGTGATCTACTGCAGGATCGAATTCACTACGCATGGAAATATTCCTCCACACATGTACACTTTCTACCCAATACTTCACGACCGACTCGCATCATTCAATTGTCGAGACAAAGTAGTGAAGATACTTTCGTGAATTCCGCAGAGGATATAAATACGATGAGCCATATACGATATATTTTTATTCGTCTTCGAGCATAAACAACAACAGGATGTACTGTAATCTGCAGGGATTCCAGAGCCAGAGTGGCTTCATGCTCAAGGAGATCACAGTGTCCTACAAAAACGATATAAAAATGTGTACGAGGTCCTTCCGACCTCTGGAAACTGTTGAACGAGAAAAGCAAGAAGATGGACGATTGACTGACGAAGTACAACCATGGACTGGAATGGGATGAAGGCAAGAATGCATACCATCAAGACGGGCAATGTGCTGCACGACTTGCTGATGCAACACTCGCAAGGACTGATTTACATGGTGGGGCCCGAGCAGAAAAAATGTCTGAGCGAAACTTTACGACGACTAGCAGAGGCATGTCTGTGACAGGTGAGAACCTGACTGGACACGAGTGTGGAGGAACGTACAGCTGCTGCGTAAATGGTGTTCCTCGGCCTTGGACTGGGAATCGGCTGCCTGCGACTAGAAACAAAGTCACCCGTATCGGGTCGAAATGTAAGAGAATTCTAGTGTTTGTGTGGTGGACTAAATCATCGCCCTGGCACAGACTCACGCTACCATCCACTTGTCGGACTGTGCCGTGGAGCTGCCCCAGGCGGGACATGACCCATCGGTCCTCTCCCAGCAACCTAAGTCCAAGAAGGAAGCTGCGAGCCAGACGACGAGATGCCGCGGAGTTCATCGTCGACACTAGGCATTCGTGTCAGTACCCACCATAGATGGTTCAGCTTCCAGTTCGGGAAATAAACCTGCACACATTCGTCGTCCACCAGTAACGTTCATTCCTGGAGCTGCCGATGCTGGTTCCACCGCCAACGCATGGTCTACTGCTGTTTAAAAGTAGGATGCCATTCCTGCCATTGGCGATGCAGACATCTTGCAGTCAGCTATTAGGGAGGAACATGATATGCAGTGTGGTGATGACCAACTGTAGACCGGTGGCGAAAGTGATCGAGACGATGGACATCGCCATGATCCAGACACTTGTACAGCATTTCGGGAGAAGCTGATGCTTGCCATCATTCGCGAACTGTTTAGCCTTCAATGTAACAGACTTATAAGGTAGTGCAATGCGGACTTTTTGTTAACCATAGACAAAAAATTTACAGAAATTGAAAATATATATAAATGTGCTGTTTCTTGTATAGACTATGTACTAAATAAATAGTGTATAAAAATTTGTATTTGTGTGTTTTATTTATTTTTTAAAAACATCACCTTTATATAAAATTTATTTTTAAAAAATTTTAATTAAAATTTTTTTTTAGTAAAACAGGAGTGAGTGAGTGAATGAGTGAAGAGATTTGGGCAGCTCTTAACATAGAGGTATTGAGAGCCAAGTAAAATAGGAGAGATACTCCATGTTTGAAGGGTGTCTCGTAGCCAAAAGGTTTGGAAATGGACGATATGGGAGCTCTCTGGTGGTAGATGCTAAAAAATAAATAAACTAACTAGCACACTCTAGTGTCCAATACTGGAAAAAAATGTGGTAAAGGTGTAATTTAGTAGCAATGGGCAGATACCATTGATTGGTATGGGTGGTGGGATAATTTGTTATGTTAGGCCAATGATTAATTTGTGGTGGAGGGGGTGATGGGTGGGTGTGTTGGTTAGGGAGGTGGGGTAAGCAGGGGTAGGGTGAAAAAAAAATGTTTCTCAATTTTTAGAACTTTTTTCGATTTTTTATTATTGGGAGAGTTGAAGTGAGGCGCAGGGGTGAAGGCTAGGGGGGTAACGTGGGCATAGTGAAGGTTGCGTGTCGCTGGGAATGGCTGACCGTGGGATGGGTAGCTGTGAGTGGTGAGATAAACATGGTCACCGAGCGTGGCCTTCGCCTGTGACGTCATGGCCGGTCGGCTGCAGCTCCAACACCAGGAGCCGTTGTCCCCGGACCTACTAAACCATACTACTGCTGTTCACTGCAAAGTAAGCACTTTTGAAATCAACCTTTGAAAGAAAACACTGCCTGTAGTTACATACATTACTTTATACAATATACACAGACATGCAGGCTCCCAGTTAAGTTGGCAGCGAATCAATAAAAATACTTTCAAGTCTTGACGTTCTATTGGTGTAATACGTAAATGTATGACTGCTGACTCTATGGTTTCCTGTTTTATACACGCAGGAGACATTTGAAAGCAATGCTTAAGATATCATATGTAAGATATACTTGAGATGTACATTTACTCTCATTTTTTATCCGTCCCAGTATATGAGAAGAAAAGTACATCTTAAGCAGGACTTTCAAAAGTGCGCAATTAACCGTGAAGAACCTATATACAGTCACCCCAAAAGTTTTGTCACATCCATATTTTAAAAGCTGACAACACATGGAATTGCTGACATACGTGACACGCGAGATATTTCTGCACATATTGCATGTCCATAACAAATAAATACTTTATAACAAACAAAACCTTATTTTCTGAACAACAGCAAGAAATATTGTCACAGAGAACAGTTTTTTTCCCTTTCGGTTATGGTGTGTTAAACGCAAAGCCATCTAACGCAGTATGCAAGGGAGGTTGTTTGCAGTTCATTCACCAGCTTCATGCAGTGTAATGCGGCAGTAGACAGCACGAGTCCGAAGCAGAAGGAACATTCAGTGTCTTTACATGATACAGCAGTGTTGTTTCATTCTCAAGAGAAAAGCTATCACAAGTTTGAAGACCAACTTTCTGTCAGCTACACTACAGTAAGGGCAATCATTAACAAATACAAGGAAACTGGTGCAACAGAAAATAAGCGTCAATCCCGGCATCCGAGTGTACTTACAACCGGAGAGCCTAGAGGAGTCGTCAATCTTGCTTAGAAGGAACCCTGCTAAAGGGGGGAATCAATAGCTTCAGACATCCAGCAAACGTCCTACAAGAAGGTGAGTACTGACTCTGTACGAAATGTTTTAAACGGGGCTAATATTCATAGTAGATCTCACAGGGAAAAGCGATACATTTCGAAAAATAACCGCAAGAATCATTTGCAGTTTGCCGAAGAATAAATCAACTAGGCAGTAGAGTTTCTGGACATTATCGTATTTTCGGATGANATTTGCAGTTTGCCGAAGAATAAATCAACAAGGCAGTAGAGTTTCTGGACATCATCGTATTTTCGGATGGATTGAAGTCAACTTAATTTGGATCCGTGGGAATGAAAAAAGTGTGGCACAAGATTTTGTGATGACTGATGACTTTTAGTTAGAAATCTAGCTGTAATCCAAGATACAATGACGTATATGAAACACACTGAAGTGTTGCGCTGTAATTTACNTTAGTTAGAAATCTAGCTGTAATCCAAGATACAATGACGTATATGAAACACACTGAAGTGTTGCGCTGTAATTTACACCCGTGTGCAGAAATTGGAACTTTATGGCGACCCGAAACACACCGTCGTGAAAACCTCAGAGAGGTTACTACACAACATTCCACGAATGGTTTGTACCCCACAACAGAATTTCGATTTGAACCCAATTAGCATCTGTGGGCGTATCTCAACATACAAATCAGAAAAAAAGTCATTCGTCCAAAAAAAAGAAATTTGGGGAGTAATCCTGAAGGAATGGTCTAAAATCACCCTACCAGTGACCCAGAATTTAATCAACAGCATTGTACGGCATCTGCAAGCTATTATAAATGCTAGGGGCATGCACACTGATTATTAAAATGCCCATGCAAGCAAAGGGTGTTGTATTTTGTGTGCCAATACTGTATTTTTTTTTCTTCAGAAAAGAGACCTTTGCTTATTATAATATATTTATTTGTAATGGGCAGGCAATCTGTGCAGAAATACAAATACAGCAATTACAGTTGCTGTTTACCGAAATATGTATTTCTTCATAATCAGCATTTAAAATGTGGGTGGGCCAATACTATTACAGGAGACTATATACCCTTTTCCTACACGTGACACACTTTCCATGTATGCTTTCAGTGGATGCTGATTTGGCTTCGGTATAGATTGGATAACTAGATCCTAATCAAACTCGGCACTCATTCTTTGTAAAAACATGATTTCCTTCCTATTCTTATTATTTCTAAGCTCGAATGCGTGGTGCATACTCTTTTATGGCATTGTTGTCAGTAAAAAGGTTTTGCTGAGTATATCAGAGGGTAAATGTCGAGCAATAAAAACCGTTCAACCTATTTTCCTGTTATCAGACATATCTTTCAATTACAATTTTATGGCAAAAATTAGACTTTTTATATTAAAATTATTTGAACCAAGAGTTTGTAACAAGATCAATATTTTCTATTTTTATTAAGTCCCCTTCGCCTTCCGCCTAGAATCTTGAGTTTCAAACATCATTACGTAGCATCTCTGTTACAGACACGTGTGTATATGAGCGCGTGCATGCGCGCAGACCCTACATTGCCAATACTGCTGTTTGTGTGTTGTTGGAAATAAAATGCAATCACTTCTGGCAGCCTTTACTATTCAATTGCTAATCTCCCATTGCCCGTGTAGTTTGACACACTTGTACCAACAAGCAACCAATAGCGGTGGCCACGTACCTCAGTTTATGATGTCCTATGTGCAGGGGCGCCAGTTCCGCTCGCCTTCATGGTATGCAACTTGTTGTGCACGTATGTACGCAAAGTTACGGACTCCCAGCGCTGTTCAGCTAACTTCAATTTTGATTTTAAAAAACTAGATGAATTTTCCGAAAATTTTGCTACTATGATTTGTTGTTTATATTAGCCTATACATGCCGTCGTTTGAATTTTGACGTGTGGTTTAAAAACACCTTGTTTGTATGTATGTATATATGAGGTGTTTTTAAATGGTAAAAACTGTTGTACACAAAATTAGAGGGTGGCCAGTCCTATTATTTTCATTACGGTGGGATGTCTTAATGACTGTTTACTCTCCATAACAAAACAATGTTTGGAAAATTGTAATTTAATTTCTTAGGTTGCCAATATTTTGCAAAAATAAAGTTTAAAACTCGATTTTCGAGGGCTTATGTTTTTCTAAATACACACTTAAGGTATAAGATGTTTCACAGTTTTCCACTTGATTTTGCATAAGGTGTCACGTCGTGAAGTTTGTCGGTCAAATTCAACCCCATTATGTATAATAATTGGAAACCAAACAACTCTGGGATTTCTTTATTCTGCATTGAATCCTGGAACCTATGTCTCCGTGGCTAGATTAAACGGGATGTCGAGGTTGCGACGGCGAAGGTGCCACTTCAAATACAAAATTGGACTTAATTGCACGTTCCAGCACTCAGAAGCCGTGTCCGAAACCGCTATGAGACCATTATTTAGGTTACTAAATCGACCACGTGACCAAGTTTAGGCCCTAAATATTTTGAGATTTAGGGTCGAAATTTAAAGAGCTGGAGAAGCACGCTAACTCCCCAAATACCTCCGCAAAAGCGTTTTACGTTTTAATTCAAGTCCTTTATAAAGCAAATTAAGCAAATACAAATAAATAACCAAGAAGGAAAATGTAACTATTAATTACCAGTACGTAATATAGTTGGTATTACTAATTTTGTTTGTGATGGAAATTATATTTGAAACTGATATTGTGCAAAAAAAAAATCTAAACCTCATAAAATTATATTTTAAATGGAGGTTGTGCCGACAGGAGCGAGTAAATAAAACTATTTTATAATTATTAGAGAGAAAGTACTTGTGATTTTTTTTTCAATGCCTAAGAAACAAAGAAATATCGGAATATTCAGTAACGCAGTTCTATAACTGAACACTAGGAGCGCTGCTAAGTGCCGTTCAAATTCCAACACCCGAAATTACCAAACAACAATTTCGGACACTGCTACAATTATCCTTCCCAAACGTTGGAAAATGTGAAGGGCAAAATGTTTACGACTAACGCGACTTNGTGCAAAAAAAAAATCTAAACCTCATAAAATTATATTTTAAATGGAGGTTGTGCCGACAGGAGCGAGTAAATAAAACAATTTTACAATTATTAGAGAGAAAGTACTTGTGATTTTTTTTTCAATGCCTAAGAAACAAAGAAATATCGGAATATTCAGTAACGCAGTTCTATAACTGAACACTAGGAGCGCTGCTAAGTGCCGTTCAAATTCCAACACCCTAAATTCCCTAAATTACCAAACAACAATTTCGGACACTGCTACAATTATCCTTCCCAAACGTTGGAAAATGTGAAGGGCAAAATGTTTACGACTAACGCAACTCAGCAGTTAACAAACTGTCGTGATTCGAAGCCAGGAATCAACATACCACAAAAACCGTGTTTATCACGGTGTTCAAGCGAGTCGGTTCTGACAGGCGTCATAAAGAACTGAGAATTCTTCTGTAAATACGTTAAGTTCAGTAATACGATTCAACGTTGCTGGTTTCAATGACTAAACAACAATAAACACGTAGCTATTTTTCTTTGTTGTTACTAAAATAACTGGCAAAAAATATTTTTTTTTAAGTGATAAACTGGCAAAGTTTAGAAAAATATGCTTTCCACACTGACTTGCTATTTGAATTTGATGAAATTGAAGTTGCGTTATAGTTTTCATATACTGAATAAGTCGCATAAACAGAAACTAGGTCTTAAAAAGAGAATAGGGAAGAGTTACCGCACAAACACAATGAAAAAGCCAGTAACACTAGGATACTCGTCTAACACCATTTAGATCAGCCTTAGGATTGCGTAACTGCATGAACATGACAAACCATGAATGCCACAATCTTTCTAATTTAGTCTGTCTACAATGAACACTTTGCCTTCTCAAGAATGGTCCAAATTCTGTATTGTTCCAAGGTGGTGGATTTCTGCTTATAACAGCGCGTTGTAAAAAGTTNACACAATGAAAAAGCCAGTAACACTAGGATACTCGTCTAACACCATTTAGATCAGCCTTAGGATTGCGTAACTGCATAAACATGACAAACCATGAATGCCACAATCTTTCTAATTTAGTCTGTCTACAATGAACACTTTGCCTTCTCAAGAATGGTCCAAATTCTGTATTATTCCAAGGTGGTGGATTTCTGCTTATAACAGCGCTTTGTAAAAAGTTGAGATATGCTGGAAAATTTTCAAACCACATGAACGAGGTGGCTATGGCAAGGCCTCAAAATCAGATAAGCATTCCTCCAAACATGATTTGGCGGCTCCAGGCCGTGAAGACCACGCCCGTCAGGATGAACGCAGGACGTAAATGGAAGTAACACGTCTGGAAGAATTTGCACGTAAAGAAGTTCACAAATTTCAGACATTTTGTAGACATACGAGGGGTTCTGATGCATCCCAGTTGAACACACTCCACTTAATTACGGAACCAACGCCAGCTGGCACAGTCCCTTGTTGAAGTGCAGGATTCGTGTAGGTATTCATTATAATTTTTTCTTCCCGTGCGAATTCTTCCATCTGCCAGAACCGATTGGAAATACGACTCGTCAGACTACGTGGCGTGTTCCCAGACATTGGCCTCCTTACTGCTGACGAGCTCTGAAATCACTGTGGTTTATCTGTGTTCATCAGCAGTAACGGAACAGCCTGCAGTAAACAGTAAAATATTTTGCTCGTTAGTAGTTTCATAATTTTGGAAAACTTTGTATTGTTTTTGTTCAGATTTTCATTCAGAACTATTTTGTATTTAATTATGCTACCTTCTGAACATCTGTACATATCTCGGAGAAACGACTATTTTAATCCCTCGCTAACATTCTGTTTTACTGGCACAGCACAACCTATGCAGCTCCAGTAAACTGAGTGCTTTCAGGAATCAATCTAGCCTCGCGCAGGGAGCCATCCAGCGGAACGCAGAAACGAGTACCAGTGACAATGGCGTAGGCAGAAATTAATTTTTTTTTGGGTTGGGGAGGTGACAAAGCAGTGCCTATAAAAAAATTTTGAGCAGAACAGCTTACTTGTTTTTACTGCATTTTTAAACAATTTTGTTTACATAATTTTTTCATACTTCTGGTAACTATATATTTCTAATTTTTTAATGTGTCTCCATAGAGGAGGCAAAAGGTGAGGGTTTTGAATCCAAAAACTCCCCCCCCCCTCTCCCAACTGCCCGTCAACACCAATTACCAGTGATCATCTGTGCTCTCGCGCTTTGGGCAAGGACGTGAGTCGTGTTCTGGTAGCAACTGTAAAAACAGCTCTGGGTATGCAACTTTCTTTTTGATGTTTCTTTTATGAGATTTCACTTCTAATTTTTCATTGTGATGGTTTCGTTTTGAGGGTTTTTTGTGAGGTTTCTTTTATGAGATTTCACTTCTAATTTTCATTGTAGGGGTTTCGTTTTGAGGTTTTTTTGTGAGGTTTCTTTTTCGAGAAATGTTTGACAACTGGTCAGTTGATATGGCCCTTTGGTTTGGAGTTTTGTTAAGGTTCTTTGGTATATGGCCTGCCAGTAATGGCCAGTCTGTATGACTGACCAGCAATATGAGTGATTATGGTTTGCTGATCTTGATAGTGGTTAGAATGGTGTTCAAGTTTTAGGCAGAGTTTATAATTTGGTGGGGAAATGTATGTGTAATTAATTACAAGCACGCTTGATAATGCCCTGAAAAATTTTACAGAAGAGATGAACATAAAAAAATAACTTACAAGACTGAATGCTGGAAACATCAGGAAAGAAAGTTAGATCTGTCACCTCTCGCATCAGACGAAGAACTGTAATGTGACGTGCCTTTGGCTACATTAATTATCTACAGAGGACGAGATACCACATGACGAAAAACCAATCGTCGTCGTGAAATCACCAGAGCAGTGTAAGTGGGATTTGTTATGGTCGAGCTGTAGTGTGTAAATGGTGGTCGGGTGATGAAACAACATGGCGGTAGGTCGGCTCTGATCCTTCATCTTCTCTAAACCCCATTTATAATGTTTTAATAACAATTTTTAAATTTTCTTTAGTTTTGCAATTTATTGGGTTTAAGGTCATCCAAGGTCGTGGGATTGAGGCCAGGGTAAAGGTCAACGAGATACAACATGGTGGTCGGGTGGTGTCACACCATGGCAGTCAATCGTCAATCGTCTCCGATCCCCCATCCCCTTGTCCCAGACTTCCCTTTATCATTCTACTGGTGTCACAAAGATTAATTGCATCTCAAACAGTGTTTCTATTATTACAAAAGAAACAGCATATACATATCGTCTTTCTACTGTACTGCCTTGTTCTGGTGTAACATTATCATGAAACCATTACGTAAACAGGAAAACTATAAAGTACACCGACAAGCACTTAACCGAAAATAAACGCTACATTAAAAAATGAATCAGCTGATAGGTAAGCATGAGTACAGAATTGTAAACACACATTATTGTGGCCATAACAAAATGGGATTAATTTTAGTAACGTACAACACCTGATCTGTTATAGAGGCAAACGGAATTGAGAACAATTACGTTTCTCTAAAAATGATTTACAATTATGACTCTCATGAGTTCTGGTATCCTCTTTTCGCTAAAACATTAAAATTAAAATTCTGTGTGTTGTACAGGCGTTTTGTTTCAGATTACACCCACACTTTTAAAACATCTAAATTCTCTATATTAAGAATGAAAACCTGGCCTTATTGTATCTAATAAGGCTTGCTGTATTGCAAGATGGATTTAACTCTTACATTTCAACTCTAGCAGCAGTAAAATTCAAACATGGCAAAATTGTTTGTTCTTTCTACAAAACAGATTTTCGTTTACTTTGCAATAAGAAAAACTAACGAGTCATGTTGAGGTACTGTATAATAATATTTTAACAAAGTGGTTGAATGGCGAGACCTTACATGTCCTAACGTTACATTCCTAGTTTCTCTTGCACACCAATGCCAACTTTTAGCAACGTACTTTGGGAAAATGAACTATTTTACATTATTAATTTCAGACTTTTGAGAGTAATTGATACAACCATACGCTGCACACACCTCGACAGTGTCAAACTCTGGAAGCATCACAAATTGCAACACAGCAACAGGCAAAAAATGTTTTACTTTGAGACAAACAACACATCTCGTTACCGGTGCATCTTCAGTATGTCCCTATGCTGACGTTCATGTGGGAGGGCACAAAGGGGAACATGCACATGACTTCACCTTACCTCCTCCTTTCAGAGACCAGTGAAATATGCGAGTGTCAGAAGCGTAGCTCACATTTATCCCAGTCTTGTTGGCACATCAGTATAGTTCACAGCTGATTTAAGCATGACCTTTGTGTAATAAAATAACAGATTAATATTAGCATGCCCTATGCCTGGTTTCCTCCCTCAATTAACAAAAATTGAGGCAGAGGAACAAAGAATTATGTACGCTACTTTAATTCCGTAAGCAGAGGTCACTTTGTGACAAGTTTGGGTAACTTTGTGATGCAAAAAAAATATATTCAGAGGCCCCTCCTATTTCAATGGGATGTTTAAGATTCTCAACGGTGCCTGTTTAACCATTGTATATTTGAAACAACCCAAGAAACTCAAATAATAGTGAAAAAATCTGTCAGGAAGTCACCCACCCTGATACAAAGGCACTCCCACTGGTCAAACTCACCACCACTTAATACTCTGCTGGCTAGTCACTTCATTGACTTCGCACACCTGCTTCTTAATGTCACGCAATTCTCCAAACTTTCAAACTCTCAGTAAGACTAACAAGAACTCTTCAATCTGAGACCCATCGCTGCTTAAATAGTCTCGCTGAGAGGCAAGGGAGATACCAGAACATTCAAACCACTGAAGGTCATGAGTGCGCGAGTTACGATAGGCTTATCGCTGTGACATACCTTTGTAAATCTCTGTATGGTTCTTGGATTACTGCTCGCCTGACCTCCGCACACTCCTTCTTTCGCGTGAATGGTACGGGGCAAGGGAAACGATGAAGAGCTGCCAGCATGTAACACTGCCCTCTCCTCAAGTCTGTTTGTCTCCGACAGACACTGCAACATTCGGACCTTCATAGAGTGGCAGTCGGTCGACGTGGACAACCTTCGGCTTCGCTCAAGAGCCTTGATGACAAATCTGAAATACCACATCACACATCACAATCCTGTAGGGGCATTCCCAACATTTCTGTAGCTTCGGGCAGTACCTTTTTTGCTTCTCTGGATTGTACAGCAACATTAGTTGTGCTTCTTGAAATACCTGCCCCGACATTCTCCTGTCATACCGCGTCTTCATCCTGGCATTATTTATTCTGAGCTGCTGTCGAGCACAATTACGAATGTCAATTAGTCTGTGACGTAATTCGCTGGCATAATTAGGGGCAGCAGCTTCCTCTTCTGTCAGTCATCCAAACAGCAGGTCTCTAGGAAGGCATAGCTCTCTTCCAAACAGCATCTTGGATGGTGTTACCCTAGTAGACTCATGAACTGATGAGCAGTAGGCAGGGAGAAACAATGTACAGTATTGTGCAGTTCTTTCAGACTTCGGGAACCCTGCATTCTGTAAGGACCAACTGTAAGCGTGTGTTTTTTCCACCATTATTTTCTCAATTTCTGTTAAGTACGACATTTTTCAGTACGAGAGAATTCCATTGTGCCCAGTAGACTTTGACTGCTATGCTCAGGCTGCACCTCCCTTCCCATTTTGACTGACAGCCAGCTTCTTTCCACTCTAGTAAAGGATACAAAGTGAGATCATTTTGCTGATCTTTCCTAATACCCTCATCACTCCATGTAGGTGACCCAACACAAGACACAGAACCTTGAATTCTTGTCTTCTGTACCTTCAGTGATTCACCACTCTTTTCTTCTTGGCATTAACAATGGCGACAAACTGGCTCCCACATTTTCCAAGAAAGCGTATCTGCATTGCTGTGAAGGCGTCCAGATGTGTGTTGTATTTCAAAGTTATATTCTTGATGATGTATCCATCAGGTTAACCTTTGGAGTTCTTGAAATTAAGTAGCCAGCATAATGAAGCGTGGTCAGTTCTCAGAACAAAATGTCTGCCATAAAGATAGGGATGGAAGTGTGAAATTGCCTTCACCATGACCAGAAGCTCCCTGTGTGTAACACAGTAATTTCTATCAGGCCTGTGCAATACCTTACTGAAATATTCTAGTGCTCTCCCCTTTCCATCCTGAATCTGAGATAACACAGATCCAATGCTTACATCACTAGCAACAATATCCAATATGTATCTGCCCTCATTTCTCATATTTCGGGAATCCCAGAACTGTGGTACGGAGGGCCGGAAATCACCATTTACTTTAGTTTACGAAAAGCAGCTTCACACTCAAGTGGTCCAATGATTTCCTTTTTGCCTCGGTCAGTTCGTGTAGTGGCTTGGAGATCATGGCGAACACAGGTACAAATTGATGGTAGTAGGCACTCAATCACAGAAAACTCCACACTTTGGTTTTGTCAGCTGTCTGCCAATTTTTTATAGCTTTGATATTTTCCGGGTCTGTTTCAATTCCCTTGGCAGACACTACATGTCCTAAGAAATTTATTTTCTTTTGGATAGGTGGCACTTCTTAGGAACTAGTTTCAAGTTAACTGCGGCCACTTTCGGCAATACAGAGACTAGGCATGCTAGGTGTTCTTCAAATGTCCATCCTGTCAGAACAATATAATCTAGGTACACCTGACAGATATCTACAAGCAGGACTTTTTCCATCAGGCGTTCAAAGGTGGCAGCTGAATTTCACAGCCCAAAAGGCATAACTTTGAACTGCCAGTTTCCTTTCCCTTGGATACAAAATGTAGTCTTCTCTTGGTCCTCTGGAGCCACCTTGCACTGCCCATACACACTCTTCATGTCCAAAGTAGAAAACCATTGTGAACCTGCTAGACTGTTCAGTGTGTCACCTATCCTTGGAAGTGAATAAGAGTTTATCTTTGACACATTAAGATAGCAATAATCTACAATTAAAAATTCAGAGAGCCATCTTTCTTCATAACAAGTACAATGGGTGACTACCAAGGAACCAACTGATGGTTCTATCACATCTAACTCCCTCATTTCCTACAGAATTCCCTCCTCAACTGCCTCGAACTGCTGATTGAGTGCCTACGAACCACCCAGAAACTGACTTTGCACTGAGAAATGTGTGGCAATATTCCTGTGTCACCAATGTCAGTGCTGTTCAGAATGCTTTCACTAACGCAGATTCCATTTATACCTTGGGTGAAGCAGTACCTGCCAGTGGGCCACTTTGTCTGGAATGTTTGCACCTGCACCACTTTGCTGCATATTTTGAGTTATGTGCTTAACATTATATTGCTATGAGGCTGGAAGAGAGTGGAGAGGTTGGGTGAGGAATGCTCTGCATTTAAGAGCATCTGCGGTTTCACTCAGGGAAGTATGCTCGTCAGTGACATTAAGTTAAGTACTTATAATTGTCTACATGTTTTAACTATTAGTGCAAGCCACAGGTTTATATTTGTGCACACGTATGCAAGTACATTGTGTGTCAGTATTCTCACATTTACTGTTTGGTATTTTAACGGTAAATTAAATGGTCAATATTTCAGGTGTGTAGACTAATGATTAATAAATCCCTGGTGATAAATGTGAAGCCAGCCCAAATTACCATATAGGTAGATATGCTCATGACATATTATCTGAGCTTTGTGTTTGTGGAAACTCATCTGGCTACATGCCTGTGACACGCACTACCCCTAAATTTGTGACTATAGTTGATGATACTCACCATGCAAGAAAATGTTGCTGTACAGACATTATAAGCTTTCGTAACTAATGGGATGTGCTGGTGTAATGCTCAGGAATATCAATATAGAACTTTTTTTTGCAATATACTATGGACTACCAATTTGTTTAAATTATGTCAGGGGTTGCGCTTGATCATTACTTGTGTAACATGTCACATTACTGTAACACAAATGCCTCAACAAACAGACATCAGAGATCCTTTAATTGGAAGACAAGTGAATGCAGTAGAACCATGTTATAACATTTCTCAAGGGCCCCAAGAAATGTCAGCTTTTCGTAAGTTGTAGAAGATAAAATTTTATAAGAGGGTAGCTAATTTTGTATTAAAAATCATGTTTACGAACCAAGAGAAGGCAGCTTATTAAGCAGGAAAATGTTATATGAGGGGATTTTATAACAGGGTTCCAATGTAATATCCCAACAAAGACGTACAAAAATAAAAAACTAAAACTATGAAGTACATGATCCTTACTTAACAATGATGTACTTCACAAAGAAGACTGCTTGCCCTTCATACTGGATGTTACATTTCATCCAGGACATACATTACATGAACTCACAATTATGGTACAGAAATTTACATTTCTTCTTGGTAAATTTTGGGAGCACACATGCAAACATTATTTCATCAACACATCATCGTCCATTGTCCTTTGCACACCAACAAGACATCTATCTGATGTTTCCAAGACTTGTACACAACTCCCAGTAGTGATGACCAGCAGGCAGTCCTACGAGTAGTCATCGTCCTGGTCGAAATCCTGGCTGGACTGGTGCATGGTGACCAGCTGGGCCGCAGCCTGCATGTGCTGCCACTGCTGCTGCTCCGCCATCGCCTGCTCTTCCCTCGCCTGCAACGTAGATACAAACATTGCTGTGCTATGCTATGCACATTCCTTCTCTTCACTTCCATTATAATCAACCTTCAACAAAGCCACAGGCAGCGATACCCTCTAAAATGTTTTTGAAGGGGAGATGGGTGAATCAGGCAACATATGTGTGAAGATGTCAACATAACCTGTAGAAGCAGAAACCGCAGTCGATGCAACTCAAAGTAGCAAAACGTGTGATCGATGTAGCCCACAGCAGCAGAATCTGAGGTCAATACAACCTGCAATAGCTGAAACCGCTATCAACGTAACCCACAGTTGCTGAACCCATTGTCAACAGAACCCACAGCAGCCAAATCTGACCGTTTCTGCTTGATATTTGCTGTGTGTGAATCAGGAAAAAATGTAGGAAAAATGAGCATAAACCAGAAAATTCTTACACAGCACAATGGATGGGAAAGAGGAGCTCGCTGCCTTAAAGGATGAAAACTTTCGGGCCTCTGAGTGTGCCTATCGAGCCTTGTATTACTCAAACTATTTCAGATATAAAAATTTGAAACTCGACCCTCCTTATACTTGAAGAGTTAATATGAGGTCATCAGTACACTGTGAGGCTATGGGTAACGACGGGTTTAAGGAGTGTGCCAAACTGGAATGCTGTACATAACTCAAAATTAGCTTGGTGAAAAACCTCCTTAAAAGATGCCCCGGGGCGTAACTGCAGGTCCCTAACACAAGCGGCTTGGAAAAAGCAGACAAATGAAAAAAAAATCTGAAGCGGCAAAATGTATTCCCCTTGTCAGAAGAACTCTCAAGTGGAGGTAGTGGAAGGGCAGAGGATGGAGTGGAGAGATTTGGGCGGCTCTTAACAGCGAGGTCTTGAGAGCTGACAAGGGTGAAGTGAGATGATTATGGAGCAGCACAAGAATGAAAGGGTGGGGGAAACTGGAGAACCCCCAGAAAACCTGCTGAAAAGTGGCATCGACTGGCATGATCCTCGAATGTAAAAATCCGGGAGCAACCCTGGAAGGAATTGAACCCAGTTCGCACAGAGGTGGGAGGCGAGTAGTATAACCACTACACCACTGCGGCCCCTGACAGGAGATGAAAAGAGGAAGGATGGAAGAGGTGAGGTTCCCCCTCCCCAACAAACTTTTGAATTTATGAGCAGCAAACTTTTGTTCTTGAATAATAGTATGATGCAGTCTACTTGTATTTCTAGACTTGCATGAGGCAGAGGAATAGCCTAAAAGCAAAACTTTAGCAGGGCTTCAGAAAAGTAAAAATTTTAAAACATAAACCTCTTATTAAAAGTAAACTTTTTAAAAGGGTGTCACTGAATTTACACATACAGAAGAACCTTATTAACACGTCTCCTCACTATTTCTAGAAATAAGGTTGCTAGGGCAGACAGATTGCTATAGATATTATGGGAAATTTTAGACAAATTTTGATCCACTCCCAACCCCTATACGTCAAAATTTGCCATTTTTTTGCACGACATCCATGTTCAATCGTCTCTGGTGTAAAATCCACATGAATTTTGAATCAAGTATTAATTTAATTCAGTAGTTAGATGTCTTCTCAGTAAAATTACACCCCACACGTGTCCTTGAGGTCCCCTTGTCATCATAAATCTTTAAATGTTTTGCAGCAACCGAGTGCAAAGTCAATTTTGAGTGGGTTCTTGTGGGATTCAGAGGATTTTTCTACTGAAATACTTATTTTATTCAATAGACACACATCTTCTAAATAAACTTATATCCTGGAACGGCATACACAAAACCTCTTTGTTGCCAAATAATGTGCAAGCACCGAGCTCCCGTAACTCACGGCAAGTGCCAAGTTTGGTTTATTAATTACTGAAGGTCATAAAGAAACAGATTTTAACGACTGTATTTATTTGCCTCTGTCTTAAAAATTATGTTTTTAAAATTAAATATTAATATTAGAGATGGAACAAATCCAGATTTCGGCACCGAACCAAACTATAACTTAACCTAGAATATTTAATAGAACTGAACTTGAACTGAACCTTTAAAATTGTCCACGAAGCAAACTAAACCGAACCATGCTAAATTCATTGAACTGGAACCGAACTTAAAGAAGACCTTATCCACACATATATACCTTCACAATTCAGTTCTTAACAGGTTCAAAGATATAACAAAGCACAAACCACCTTAATTATTCCATCTCAAATAGATCAACATGTAGCACAAAAATAAACACATTTATACATCCAACCTTCACAGCTATGCCCTTATTTGTTAAAGCATATAACAGAAACAAACATGTATAAACACATTCACAATAAACAGATACATATACAACCTGCACAGCTCTACCACCAATAGTTTCAAAATATAATGACAGAATTTTTTATGATTTGAGAAAAAGTACAAAATGAACCTACTGTTAACTTTTGGCTTTTAAAGATTTTATTGATACAATGATTCATTAAAACACTGAGAAATGTATCTTTCCTGTCTTTTTATAAGTCTGTGAAAATCACAAATTAGCAACACAAAATATGTTAACTGAAAATGCAATTTTTCAAAAACTCAAGCAAATCACTCATTTTGTGTACAATCATTTTTCAATTTAAAACGCCATACGTTATTATAGGAAAAAAAATATATGGTTTCACACATTATAAGAGTTTGAGATACAATGCTGTCATCACTGCTATGAAATAAAAAACAAATGACTTGTTCAGTAATTTTTGTTGTTTTGCATCCCATATTTGTAATTTTTCAACCTCTTTGAGGTGAAGTAAGTTAATTTCAAAATTCGTTAATGACGTTCATTTCTCGTCTATTTTAAAACCAAACACGAACATGTGGAAATTTTTCTAACTGAACTAGAACCAATTTGTTACATGGTAATCAATTTCGAACCGAACCGAACATAACCTTAAAGTTTGGGTTCGGTTAGAAATTTGAACATTCGACCCATCTCTAATTAATATCCACTTCAAAATGTGACGTAGAGGTCAACAATATTTGATTACTGTGAAGTAAAGTTCCTAACATAGACAGAGTTGCTTCACACGTGCTGGACAAGACAGTGGAGGAAGGTGGCCGCCACCAGCTAACAGCGCACACGATCAATTACTTGCCAGACGCCTGCAGACCACACCCATGGACTGCTTACCTCACTTTACACCAATATCCCCCCCACTCATCAGAGCTGTCTGCAATAGAAGAATTCTATCTTAACCAAAGACCTCCCAACAACAAACCTTCCATAGTATTTCTGGTCAAACTGGCAATAGTTCCAGATACCAAAACAAGCACTAACTCCAAATTAAAAGCACAGCCATGGGCACCCGTATGACCCTTTCTTATGCCAATATGTTCATGGGTAGACTAGAGCAAAAATTTCTCAGCAACCAGCCAATTCAGCAACTTTGCTGGATGTGTTTTACAGATGACATCTTCATGATCTGAAATTCAACTGAAGACCATCTCATCCACTTCCTCAACAACCTTAACTTGCACTTGCACAGTCTGCTTACGTTCACCTGGACCTACTCTAAAATCACATTCCATATTTCTGGATGTGATACTAGCCCTTCACAATGGCAAAATTGAAACAGCTGTTCACATTAAACCCACCAACAACCTTCAATACCTACATTTTGTCAACTACTATCCATTCCATGCCAATAAATCTCCGCCGTACAAACATATTTAGCATGCCACTTCAACCACACATCTCGAAACAAAGATCAGTAACTCAGATTTCCCTCTGGTTGTCCCTTAGCACGAGGGCATGGACAAACTCAGAACCATTCTCAACTGTCAACACACAAAATTCTGACCTATCACCACTTACTCAAAACTTGTTCTCCAAACCACCCAGATGGTCCTTAAAACGACCCCTCAACCTTCAAAACAAACGGGTGCACCGCAAATTGCCACCCGATGCCACAGTCAGTAATATCACCACCCTCAAGGTGTCTCATCCTTGCAATACCCACACTGTGGCTCTTGTGCTATGCAGCAATCTCCCACCTCCTCCAACAATAGGCCTCACCAACCAGACTTATACTATCCAGAGAAGCTACAACTGTGCGACAGAAAATCTCATCTACCAGCTACAGTACATTCACTGCAATGCAGAGTGCATTGGCGTTACTATCGAGACTCTCAGACAGAGAATGAATACCCACAGAACGGACACCAAGCAAGCCATTGCTGGGGTAAATGTAAATTTACATGACAATTCAGTTGCGTCACATGCAGCATCTCACAACCAGAACTTCGAGTGAGGGCCCTACCACCTTCTAATAATAGTGCACAACTATGATACTGAGAACTGGCCCACCAATGCATCATTAAATCCACACACACACACCTGGCTGAAACATAAGATATCCCCTCTGCCACATTTAAAATTTCCGACCTCACCCTAGTTCACCTCCTGTCCGCTAGGCTCGCTGTTTGCCAACTACCACACAACAGGTTGCAGTGTGCCACCAGTCGCCACCTGATTTAAACAGAACGCTCTGCACTGTAATTTTCAGCAAGCATTAATTCGTTTTTCAGTTCCTACCCATGGGAAAATGTGCAGTTTTATTAAATATAGGCAATATAGATTTACTTCAATATTCAAATGTCTTTAGAATAAAATAATACCCTAGAACACTCAATGACAAAAATTATGTTTGAACAGAGCATCCTGTAATTTTCATAAAGTGTGAATTCTATTTTTAATTGCTTCTTGCAGGAAAATATGAGATATTATTTAAAATATATAAATTTATTTCAATATTAAGATGTTCTTAGAATAAAATAATATCTCAAAAGTTTATGTACGTCCGTTTGTTGTTGCCAAAACGAGTTTAACATATAGTCTCGTAATTTCCAGCAGGTGTGAATTCCATTTTCAGTTGCTTCTCGCAGGAATATAAGTGGTTGTATTTAAAATACATAGAATTATTTAAATATTAAAATGTCTTTAGAATGAAATAACCTAGAAGGATATATATTAACCCCCCTCCACCTAGTAAACACCAAAAAATAATTTCACACATAGTGCGGTGTAACATTTAGCAGTAAACCACTTCCATAGCAGTGAAATATTCCGGTAAGTGTTCCACGACATGTGCTTTAAATTTGAACCTATTTGACACCTCTGTATCTTGTATGCACGAGTCAGCAATAAGTCAAAAGCACAAAACAGAAATCTTAAAACATAATTAAAACCAGAACCCAAGTGGAGTTCTTCTGTGCATCACTGCAACTATGCAGCAATTTTTAATCATGTCCAATTCTGGATGTAATTTTGATTTGGTGTACTTTTTTTTTAGTTTTATGAGTGTTTCTTTTGGCAGTTAAGAGTTCAGAGTTAAACAATATTTAAAAATTAAATTGTATCAATACTAAAGCATTTCTATTAGGTAGCCAATTACAGTATTCCCACAACTATTTAATACAAATTTTGGTGATATCATGCACATTTGCAATTTTGTGGGACAAAGGCACATCAAGAGTCGCGGCACACGTGGATTATTCCTAGTAACTCCAGGTACAAGAACATGCATTTTTTTTTAAGAATCACTACAACGAAAAATATTCAGGCAAGATTATTTGTGGACATTTCTGTACAAAAGGGCAGGTTGGAAGTTTCATCCAGTATGTGGGTTAATCTAAATCAGCAATTTAATTTGCTTCCAAAAATTAATATGTACGAACATTTTCTTAACATGTTTACTTCAGACACAGTTACCTTGATTGGAAATGCGCACCTAACAACCACTTTAAGAAGTCTTGGGTGGCAGGAAGAATATGCTCTGGACTACTCTGCACTTATCCAAATAAGACTTCTAGTCAATGAATAGCTGTGATGCTTAAACTCTACTCTAGTTTACTAATCCTAGGCACATCAGCAGTCTTTACCTTCGCAAAAAGCTCTTGCTGCTGCCTGAGGAGCTCTTCCTCCGGAATGCCGAGGTTCTCAAGGCGGGTGCTCTGCCTCCTGCGCTTTGCTGCCACTGCTTTGCAGTCACGCAGCACAGCCTCTGCATCTGCACGGTAGTCGCCGAACCCCAGTCGGTCCAGCGCTGCCACAACAACCACACCTTTCACCATCATTCATTTTCACAAAAAAAAAAAAACCTAAATGCCATGCATAGAAATGCCTAACAGTTCAAAAACGAAATATTGGCTTTAAAATGCCCAGCAAAATAATTTAAAATACAAATTAGTTTATCAGGGGTTCNGTCGCCGAACCCCAGTCGGTCCAGCGCTGCCACAACAACCACACCTTTCACCATCATTCATTTTCACAAAAAAAAAACAACCTAAATGCCATGCATAGAAATGCCTAACAGTTCAAAAACGAAATATTGGCTTTAAAATGCCCAGCAAAATAATTTAAAATACAAATTAGTTTATCAGGGGTTTATATTTCTTATTCTGGAATGGTTATTGAGTAACTGTTTATAGTGGAAGCTTCCAGACTTGACAGATGATTCACTAAAGTCAAAGGCACGGACACAAATTTATAATGTACAGTGCCCATCAACTCCTCGATGTGCCTGTAAGAGACAGTTACAAATAAGGATTTAACCTCCTTCCATCACCTCTGTTCTCACTGTCCGCATTCCTGGTGGTATCGTTGCCCATTTCCAGTATACGTGTGTACATCGGCAATCCATTGCAGAGTACAGATTAATGCTCTTGTATTATTGAGCGACTTCTTTTTTATGGGTATTGAGTGTAGTTCATGTTGTAGGTAGCACAATTTGCCACTCTGGTGTTGTCTAAATTGAAGGGACGTATTTTGCGTAGCCGGTCGAGGGTAATACGTACTGCGCAACATTTTGAAGTTCATAGAGGAGGAAGTTGGTTCAGAATAGAATATTCAGCATTCCTGTCGAGACAGCACAAGTTCACACAGTGTGTGCCACTGGTATCTTGGAAAAAAATGTTGGCAAGATCAAAAAAGAAGCAAATATTGTGACAAGCCAAACTGATGTATCTTTTTACAGTAACAAACAAAAAACCAAACCATAAAAATAATTGTCATTTCATGAGATGATTTTGACGTAAGTGTTGTAAGAAGGGTTGTGACAGGACATCACTTGGACGAGTGCTTTATCTGCATAGGGCCTTCTGCGCTGATTGCCTAGTTCTTTGGTTATTGCATAAAATGAGCCTATACATATCTTTGCCTTGTATGTCTTTGGATTTTATAGCATAATGTAATTTTGTAACATTTTGTTTATTGTAATATTTTATTACGGTAGTAATTTATTATGTAATTAGCTGCTCATGTTTAGATATATAATCTATGAGAATATTTGTGTACAAATGTTCCTGGGAGCTTCTTTAAAGTGTGACAGTTTGCGTGTTTGCCGAATATCGCGCCACCGCCTTGGAAGGAAATTGTGCGTAACAAAGGAAGTGGGAGTTGAGCGCGGAGTGTAGGCAGCGGTGGTAATGGTGGAGAGGGAGGAGAGCAAAACGTTTATGTGGGAACATAGCTGTGTGAGCACCTGAGCTAACCGGGACTAGAATTGGGATGTGCTGTCGACTGACAGTGTTTTCTGCCGCACGAAGACGGCTAGCATAGTTGTTTTGCTCAGTGGTTTTCCGGCGTAGGAAGAAAGGAGTTTGATTCCTACTCTGCTGTAGGTCTCGTGGGACGAGTCGCAGTCGAACGGTGCCGGCGGTGAACGGGGTATCCTGGCGGTGGGACGAGTCGCAGTCGAACGGTGCCGGCGGTGAACGGGGTATCCTGGCGGTGGGACGAGTCGCAGTCGAACGGTGCCGGCGGTGAACGGGGTATCCTGGCGGTGGGACGAGTCGCAGTCGAACGGTGCCGGCGGTGAACGGGGTATCCTGGCGGTGGGACGAGTCGCAGTCGAACGGTGCCGGCGGTGAACGGGGTATCCTGGCGGTGGGACGAGTCGCAGTCGAACGGTGCCGGCGGTGAACGGGGTATCCTGGCGGTGGGTGAGGCTGCGATTGCCGCCAGCCCGGGTCCGTTGGGAGTCAGTGCAATCAATGCGAGGTGGCGTGCTTGCCCACTTCAACCTATTACCATGAGCCAAAACTAAACACCTGGTACTCGTACTGTTGTACACTAAATATATTTCAATTTTAACATTGCTTAGTTGATTTAGAGAAGTTTTATAATACCTTTTGGTAGTTCTTTACGATTTTATCATTTCGGAATCTGGAAAGAGTATTATCTGTAACTATACCCATTTTGTTACATGCCGCCTTCAAGTTGCAGCTGAGTAAATGTAAGTTCAATAAATTGGATAGTAATGAATGTGTATTTGCTGCTTATATTTGCAGCCGAGTACATCAAATTGTGTTAATTTCCTGCCGTGGCTGTGCAGTTATGCAGTTTGATAAATAAAAAATAGATTTACCAGATTTCAAGCTTTTATATTTGAAATGGA
Organism: Clitarchus hookeri; assembly: GCA_002778355.1. Lineage (NCBI taxonomy): Eukaryota > Metazoa > Arthropoda > Insecta > Phasmatodea > Phasmatidae > Clitarchus > Clitarchus hookeri. The sequence goes on along the minus strand of NQII01003393.1, from coordinate 29,391 downwards.
AATACGAGGGGGGGACCCAAAAGTAACGGGAATTGGGCTGCGGTGGGGAGGGAGAGTGGGGGAACCCATTGTTCGACCAGGTGTCCGTTAGGGACACGTCTCCTGAGTTAGTGTGCAAAGTTCTGTCGCTGTGAGTGCATCGGTTCGCCCATGGGAATTTTTTTAGTGAAACAACTTTTTCCATTTCGCCGAAAACGTGATGGCCGATTGTCGAGAGCAACGCGCGGCTGTAAAATTTTATTTCCTGTTGGGGAAATCGGCCGCGGAAACTATTGTAATGCTTAAGACTGCTTATGGGGATGCTGCCCTAAGTAAACCCAGAATCTACGAGTGCTTTTCACATTTTAAAAATGGAGAAATGTCAATTGAAGACCAACCCCGTTCAGGACGCCCCTCAACGTCAAGAAGTGACGAAAACGTCGACAAAATCAATGCTCTCGTTCGTGAAGGCAGTCGCCGAACCATTGATCAACTCTGTGAGATGTTTGGAATATCATGGAGTTCAATTCAGAGGATTTTATCCAAAGATTTGCACATGAGAAGAGTTGCAGCCAAATTTGTCCCTCGCCTTCTTACAGGCGAGCAAAGGGAGCGTCGACTTCAGGCATGTTTTGAGCTTAAAAATCAGCTCAAAGAGGACCCTGAACTTTTTTCCAAGGTGATTACTGGTGATGAATCGTGGTGCTATGGATACGACCCCGAAACAAAGCAGCAATCAAGCCAGCGGAAGACACCTGGCTCTCCTCGTCCCAAAAAAGCTCACCAATTGAAGTCAAACATCAAGACAATGCTCATTTGTTTCTTCGATTGCAGACGTGTTGTGCACGCGGAGTTCGTTCCCCCGGGTCAAACTGTCAACCAGAAGTTCTACTTGGAGGTTTTGAAAAGATTGAGGGAGAGTATCCAGAGGAAAAGGGCAGATCTTTGGCGCACAAGTGACTGGTTCTTCCATCATGACAACGCGCCGGCCCACACCACTCTCTCCGTACAGCAGTTTTTGACCAAAAACGGCATGACACCAATTGTCCACCCGAACATCCCAATAAGTGAATTTAAAAAATGTTTTGAACAATGGAAGGATCGTTTGCAGAGGTGTGTTGTGGTCAAGGGAGAATACTTTGAAGGTGATCAAAATTTGGTGTAAAAATATTAAGAAATAAAGACGTTATGACGAAATTCCCGTTTTTTTTAGTCCCCCGTCNTACTTTGAAGGTGATCAAAATTTGGTGTAAAAATATTAAGAAATAAAGACGTTATGACGAAATTCCCGTTTTTTTTTTAGTCCCCCGTTGTACTACTAGATTTAAATGAAAGAGTGCATTTTCTCTCTTGTCCCGAAGTAAATGAAAAGTGAATTTCCTAGATTTTGATCATTTATTTTTTAAATGGCAATGTTACCAGAATATACAATTTTAATAAAAGCGTCCATTTGCTGCTGTGTCTTTTTATGCAGTTGAGTAAATTGAAACTAAATTTGTACTCTTTGGCTGTTTTGGTTTTGAGGTTAGGAGGCCTCGCTAAATAAATGATTCTAGTCTGTTAATCAATTGCCTTAAATTTTAATTGTATGTTTTTATCTGTTTCAGTGGTGAAAATAATATTACATATTTACTCAAGAAATCAAAGAAATTATATTTTATATTATTGTATAATTTTGTAATAAATTGTTTTGATTGGGCTTTGTAAGCGTGTTTGTTGTCCTTAAGCTAACCATCATGGCATTTTTTTCTTTATTTTGTAGCCAATTTTGGTTATAATCTAAAAACCTTTACCCATCTAAGTTTTTTTTTNCATGGCATTTTTTTCTTTATTTTGTAGCCAATTTTGGTTATAATCTAAAAACCTTTACCCATCTAAGTTTTTTTTTTAATGCGTGGGGTAGCCTAAAGCTTCAGCCAGGGTTTGCTGAGGGTCATATTTAATTTTACCTGACCGAAAAACATGCTCTAACTGTGACAGGAATAAGGCATTAACTTCAAATGCCAAAAGTTTTAAGGGATGAGCAACACCCATGAGAAGAACTTTAAATAAACTAGGGTTCAAATGGAAGAAAACAACAAAGCAATAGAGAAGGACGNCATGGCATTTTTTTCTTTATTTTGTAGCCAATTTTGGTTATAATCTAAAAACCTTTACCCATCTAAGTTTTTTTTTAATGCGTGGGGTAGCCTGAAGCTTCAGCCAGGGTTTGCTGAGGGTCATATTTAATTTTACCTGACCGAAAAACATGCTCTAACTGTGACAGGAATAAGGCATTAACTTCAAATGCCAAAAGTTTTAAGGGATGTNTTATTTTGTAGCCAATTTTGGTTATAATCTAAAAACCTTTACCCATCTAAGTTTTTTTTTAATGCGTGGGGTAGCCTGAAGCTTCAGCCAGGGTTTGCTGAGGGTCATATTTAATTTTACCTGACCGAAAAACATGCTCTAACTGTGACAGGAATAAGGCATTAACTTCAAATGCCAAAAGTTTTAAGGGATGTGCAACACCCATGAGAAGAACTTTAAATAAACTAGGGTTCAAATGGAAGAAAACAACAAAGCAATAGAGAAGGACGTCTGATAATATTTATGGATGGAACTTATGTTATCTTCTTATGTAGGTCTACGTGGCAGCGTGTGCAAACATGTAGAAAAGGAATAGATAGAACATGATGATGTTTATCATATTGAAGTTGACAACATAGGCATTTATCAAGTCAGGTAGTTGTGATTCTTCAGACAGTGGCAGTTGTTCGAGTGAACATGTGCTGAACACTGGTGACAGTGGTGATATATCTGGAATACAAGAACAACAACAGTCACGATACAGATGTTACCAAGTAAAATAGTTGCAAAAGATGGACAACTGCAGTCATTATGTATTTAACATTACTTTTGATCAACCCGATTTAAAATGATAAAATTTGTCTGAACAACATTTCATAAGTATTTGCTATCACTGCATGTATATTAATATGTCACTTCCTTATTCACTCTGTGTAGAGAATTTACATACAAATGCATACAACTTGCAGTAACAACCAACAACACACGCATTATCACTACTTAGAAGAACAAAGAATACACAATTTGAAGTAAGATCAGGTGTTTCATAATTTCCTGTGCAACCAGTCTGGAATCAGTAGCCTGTTTTTAGTTTGTGGTGAAACTACTACTCTCTTCCTGCCTGCCTCTGTGAAGCAGCCTTCCACCCCTCTCCCTCTCTCTAGCAAGATGGAGCTGACTATAGGCTGTTCATTGTAAAGTAAGGACTTTTGAGGCCCTATTACTTTTTCCTTTCAGCAGTTTTTTTATCCTTTAACCACCTTTTAATATAAATGTTGCCATGTAAGTAATAAACACAGAGTATAATACATTGCAACCCGGAAGTTAACGTCTAAGGCTAAAATGAAATATATCTCCCTCTCTCTTTCTACATGTTTCAATCACCTGCGATGATCTTTCCAGCCTTATCTTTTGTACACATCAGTGCATTTCTTCAGTTAGAAGCTCTCACTATCCAGAAATTGAAACTCTGAATTGATACCTACTAATGAGTTATGCTTTGGTGCTGAAAATTATAACAGGAAGTGCCACCAATTGGTTGAATAAACTATTAATTACAATGATAACTTGCAAAGCTCTCTGAAGTCATGCACATACTCAGCTCGGCACATCAGCCTACCTTCCTCTCCGGTTTTTACTACGCACTCACCTAGAAGGATGTGTTCAGCATTGATGGTTTTCTTCTGCTGCTGATTGCATATGTCATTTGCTTCTGAGGACATGAGGTGTATGAACTCTGTGCAGCAGTTGAGAATGAGTTCACGGGACTCATTTGCCACCCTGATATTGGGCAGGATCTCTTTGATCATCTTATTAACCGACGCACGAGGCAAGGTCAGTTCGTCATCATCGCAGACTGTAGCCGTTGAAGCCATTCCTCCACCTTCTGTGAACAAAATACTTGAAATGAACTAGTGTGCATGTACAAAATAATACAGCTGCGATGCAGGTAGGAACTGTTTAATTGTAAGTTTATTTATTTATTTGCATCCCACATACATCCAATACACTCTGGATAGGATTTGTGAAAATCATTATAGTTGTTATACAGTATGGATATTTACACTCAGTGACATTACAGTAATATTAAAAAAAAATAGTAAAATATAAAATAGTATAATTTACGTAACTACATCATAATTCCAACATCTACTAATATGTTAAATCTACATTATACCGAAGTACAAGTTATAACAATTAATATACAAATAAATATTATGGTACAAATAAGTAAAGTCTACATTATACTAAAATACAAGTTATTGCATTGTTTCCTGTTAGTACTGCTCTGCATTATATCAATTCATCTTTATTAAAGTATTCTTCTAAAGAATAGAAAGCCTTATTTAAAAAGTATGATTTGACAGCCCTTTTTAATTTCTGTACATTATTAAATGATTTCAATTGAATGAATAGGTTGTTTTTTAGTTTTGCAGCAGAATAATATGGGTTTGATGTAAATTTTGAAGTTCTATAGGAGAATAGGAGAAAATGGTTAGCTTGTCTAGGAGTAATTATACATATCACTATTTTTAACTTTTTAAATGTTTTACATGTAAAATAGAATACTACGGTACATATGCATGCATGGAGAGAGAGGATTTTGTTTTCTCTAAACAATGGCCTACAGTGACTTCTTTTCTCCTCACTGCTTAATATTCTCACTATTTTCTTCTGCAGTCTAAAAACTTTTTCCCAGTTTTAAGAGTTACCCCAAAATATGGTTCCATAATTATATTATNTTTAAGAGTTACCCCAAAATATGGTTCCATAATTAAAGACTGAATATTTAAGAAATAGTATGTAGGTATAGTATTATAAGTACAGAACTTAAGTTATGTACTGCAAAACACATTGAACTCAATTTTTTACAAACACAATCAACAAACATTATAGCTGAGCCTGTGTTTATGCATTCTGGAAAATCATTGATAAATATTAAGAATAAAATTGGCCCCAGTATTTATTCCTGTGGCACTCCTACTCAAGTAGCACTGGTAATGGACGTAACATTTGTAACTCGATTGTTGTCATAATATCTGATGGAGGTGATCTGTTTTCTATCTTCAAGATATGATTTAAATAGATTACTGACTACACCTCTTACTCCACACTGTTCAAGTTTTCGCAATAAATGATTGTAGTCGACACAGTCAAATGCTTTTTAGAGGTCTGCAAATATACCTGCTGAAAATTTTTTTTCATCGAAAGAAGATAATATTTTTTTTAATAAAACTGTAAATGGATTTCTCTGTGGATCTGCCCTCTACAAATCCATACTGATGCAATGAAATAATGTTTTGGTTTTGTTAAGAATTGTGTCCATTTATTTGCTCTTAATTTCTCTAGAAATTTTTTCGAAGGAAGTAAGAAGAGCTACAGGTCTATAGTTATCCATCAATGCTTTGTCACCTTTTTATATATTGGTACTACTTCTGCGTATCTGAGTCGATCAGGGAAAATTCCCTGGGCAAGATATTCGTTGAAAATTACGCCAAAGGCAGTTTTATTAAATAAGAACACTCCTTTCCCAGTGCGAAAGGATACACATATTTTGTGGTCATCATTAAAGGACTGTAATAAAGCAGGAACTAACGGACCTCTGCGTACTTGAGAGCAGTGTCGTAGCACGATATTTTGAAATGGGAATGCCTGACAGTGCTGGGACATACCAGTAATAAAACAAAATTTTTTTATTTAAATAAAATTAAAAAATTTAACATAAAAAAACTAACTGATTTAAGCACATTTTTTATATTAGACTACTTGTGTGTTCATAGCTACCAAAGTTTTTAGTTTTTAAGGAAGTCAAAATAAAATGCAGACTGCATCAACACAGCCATGATATATAGTATGTGTCAAAAATTTATTAAATGATGCTAATGCAGCACACTAGATTTATTGATTTATTTACTGAATGCATGTTTCTAGCTTAAACTCAAATATAGACTATACAAGGAGGATTTATTTATGAGAGAAGCTATAGTTGTGATGGCAGGGAGGAATTAGTCATTGACTAGGGTACATACGTATTTAGGTTGAGTGTGATGATGATTAAATGGTTTACAGAGTATACTCATAATGGGCAATTATCTAGAGTAGCTGTTTTTCTGAAGGAAACATCCTAGACCAACCAAAGTAGCATTAATAGGTTCTGCACAACTTACCTTTTTAATATTGAGGAGGGCTTGATGTTAAAATAAGTAGAACATATTAAATAAAATCGCCAAAAGTACGAGCACTTCGGCCGCTATGTTTAATGGCTGCGCATAGCTGTTTCCCACGCTACCTACCGGCTGCGGATATTCAGGAGGGCGTAATGTTAAAATAAATGGAACCTATTAAATAAAATAGTTAATAGTACGAGCGGCCTGCCTCTTTTTTTACGTCGGACATCTTAATATTTGATGAAGTAATGCATTAGTGACGTGAACAAACGTGCATCGTGCCGTCACCTTATTGGCTGTGATCTGTATATGTCATCGTCATGGAATTTTATGTTGCAGATGAGAAGCCATTAGAAGCTGTTCAGAAGCGAGATAGCGCGGACGTGTTTTTTATGATCGTGAGTTGTGACGTCCGAATCCGACCGTGCAAAGGCTTGTGATTTAAGAATGGAGGGCGCAAGAACGAGTGCTTCTGTGCGTAATATTTGCCTATGTGGCAGGTGTTACTTTATGTTTTAGTAAATTGTGGTGTTTTGTCGATTGAGGTAAGATGCACTTCAGTTGAATGGGTCGAGGACAATGGAATTGTACCCGCCGCCTACCTAGGTTAGTTGATTCATAGACTTCCGGTGTGTTTAACTGTTAATTTAAAACCCTAAAATTCTAGATTAGACTAAAATCCTAGTGTAGTTTAAAACCCTACAATTCTAGGTTAGTTTAAAAATGTAAAATAGTGATTCACTCGTCATGGGGTTAGGTTCTGTTAGGTTAGATGGGCACATATTTCGAAATTAGTCGGACGTTAATGCCCCTAGTATATTCGTGTTCTGCATAATTTGTAGAGTGGAAATATACCACTTTTCGGGGTTTTTTTTTTTTTACAGAAAAGCCGCTACTCTGGATAATTACCCATGCTAACTCCTAACATTCAAGGATTTCAACAGAATTTATTTTTTGATTTCAGTTATAAGACAACAGAAAAACAGAATATTCATAATGATTATCAGGCACTACATAACGCTCATACAGTACAATAAAAAAGTCTTAATGTCCAAGGCTATGAACACAAATTATTTATTTTTACTCTACATTATTTAAATTTATGTATATTTCCTAAAAGTAATTTTAAGTTTATTTATGAAGAGAGAGATATTTGTTAAGACTGGGATATCTTGTAATTCTGAAAAGCACTAGGGGCCCACATGTGTAGCCTTTTTAACTAAATCCTTTTGAGTTTACATAGATTAGGTCCAAATGTTTGCTTGAATGTGCAGAATGGTTATGAAACGTGGATCTTGTAGTAGTTATTTTGCTTTCTGAAGGTATTTTTTTTACCTTCCTTAGCATCAGCGAACTCAAATCTGAAGGCACAGTGCTCAGTGGAATGTGTTTTAATATGTACACATGCACACATCTCTTTATAGTGTTTAAAAAAAACCATGATTATACAGCATTTTAACCACTCTGTTCGCAAAATTTCCAACTAATTTGTTACTGCTACAGTGCGTCCATATAATATTTAGGTAGGTGAAACAACTATGTATCTATAAAAAATTTCCTTCTGCAGGATTCAGGTATTGTCCTCCAATCTGATTTAAAACACAAGCATTAGGCATGGCTTTGGTTGCTAAGCTTGTTACAAGCTCACACCATGCTAAAAAATTTTATATAACTCTGCTTAAAAATTTGGTTTGTTTACTTGTTTCATTAATATACAGTAAAACCTCAATGCATCGTCCCCTTTTCTGTTGGTTTCCCGCATCCATAGTTTGTTCTGTACAGTCAGAGAAACTTCTCATCAGAAAAATGTTAATAGAGCACACATGGATAGTTTTTTGAAGATTAATTTTCCAGCATCTATTACTTTCTGCCACATCTGGACTCTCTATACTTAGCCAGCCAGCTTGCATTCCCCTTAACTAGGCGATCACAAAGGTCATCGTCGTCAGTCTCTGGTGGTTACTGCCTTCGGAACAAGAAGCTCACGACCATTAAGTTAACTGTACACATGGAAGTTGAGCCCCTCTTTCTCTGATGGTGCCATCTACCCAGATGCCTTTAAATTGCTGCATCAGAGCAAGAGTGGCTAAATTTCCACCATTTCAGGCAGTACAAGTTTAGTTTTTTGTCCAAAGCATGCATCAATACTACAAATAGGGAGAGGTTCAGATGCCATCCTGCTGTGAGAAAAGCAACTGAAATTTGATGGAAGATGATAGAATTGTTTTCATCTGTATATAGGGTGTGAGAGTATTATGATATTTGTGTTACACTGTAAATGCACCAAAAACTACAGCCTATTTATTTTTAACGCTTATTCCTACAACCCAAAAAGATTTAATAATTCAAATGGTGAGTGTTTACATTATAGTCTATCATGAAATTGTTGAAAAAGTATACGTGTAAAAAGCCCCATAACATAATTCATAAATAAAGATTCCTAATTAGATGTCCTGTTTTTTATTTTCTCAGTAGGCCCAGCACTTAAAATGTCAATTCAAATTTTAGGTTAGGTGAAACGTAGAGGTTAGTATGCATGCACTCACTGTCCCTTTTTTACTTATGGCTGTACCTATGTAAGTTGCTATCTCCTATTCCTTAGGTAGCAAAGGCTATTCAAGGTAAAGTGAGCACTTTTTGAAGCCCTCTCATTTGGAATAATAATAATCAATAAATATATTTTATTGTAACCTTAGACGTTAACTTTGAGTTCGGAGAAATATAGACAAATGTTTATTCCTTAAATGGCAATAATTATTTTAAAAAGTATTGAAATAATGAAAAATGGCTGATAGCAAAATAGTAACAAGGGCCTAAAAAGTGCTGACTTTATAGTGAACGGCCTATAACTACACCAATCTAAAGCTTTCCCTCCCCTCATAAACCAGCATATTATAATATTTTTAGCAGTATTTTCTTGTCAGTTATTCTCGCATATTTTTGGAAGGAACACCCAAGAGCTATGAAAAACTGTACATTTAGCTTTTAAAATGTTTACCATGTTGAATTCAAGTGGGCTTTGTAATACGTTCTGTGCAAATAGTACAAAAAATATATATTGTACGAGGTATTTAGAGCCTTTGTTTACACGCACCGCCATGGTATGTACGTTGTATTATGACGTGGTATTGAGAAAGGCCAACTGAAAGTCGTTAAATTATAAGGGGAAATTGCAGATTTGTTCAACCATTTAAATACGATTTGCCATTAACTTACTTGAGGGTGAGCATTTGTGGAGTACATTTCTTGCTAATTACATTCATGGTTCTATGCGATTTTTACCATCTGAAGCGTTAAATCTAATAATTGTGCAGAATTACCAGTGTTTGTGGAGTACAGATTCATTACAATAGAACGTAAATGTGTCCTATGCATATGGTATCACCCATATATCAGCAAGGAGGTGTATCTGCCACCTATATGGGTCAGTTAACATCAGTGGTGTTCAGTAAATCAGTTTAATGAACTGGACATTGTATATGTTAGAGTGGAAATAGCATTCACAGTGGTACATTGTACTGTTTCGTATTGCATGTAAGCGTGGAAATTATAGTTATTACATACTGTCTGCAGTTAGCTGTGTCAAACACAGAAGACCTAACCGAACTAAGCCTAACTGCATGCTAGGTAAATCACAGAGCAGCTTGTTCTTACACACTATTGCATGTCAGAATGACGATAAGGACTCTCAGGATTAAAATCTTATTCCAACACAATTTAATTACAGTCATTCAGTACTTACTGTACTTTATGAAATGCAAGCTAGCACATAGGCATACCTAAAGTAATTTACCTGATTTGAAGTTAGGTGACTCTTCTTGCATTTACCACGGTTAAACGACACAACTTAATTATCATAATACACACTCCCTGTGATTCCCCTATCGTGGAGTTAGGTAAGTTAGGTTAGGCCTCCCTGCATAAAATGCAGTTAAGAAAACCAATTGACATATATAATTTTACATGTTTTACCCCACAATTCCCATGATATTTATAGCCTTCCCCACTATTATATTTTGTAGTATATAGGCCACTACTATGAATGTTGTGTAGCACCCATGAGATTCACATTCAGCATAATTAGCAATGTCGATACACACCATTTTTTGGAATTTTAATTTATTTTTCAGTAAATACACGATTCTTAACAATTGCCTTTCATTCTATTACTACCTATTAACAATACAGGTTAGTGTGACAAAATACTAAATAAAAAAATTAAAAGGTAAAATGATTGTAAAGTATTAGCGGATTATTAAAACGCTTTTAGTTGTGTTTCGGTTGATTGTGGGAGTACTGGCTGTTCTCGTGTGTAATTTTAGTTTCCATTTCCATAGCTCAACTTAAACAATCGTGTTGCGTGAAGGGCGATGTCAAGTACACTTGTTTTTAATGTTTAACCCCAACGTTTCGGGATCTTCATAACCTTCTCCACAACAAATATTTTTTAAATGCTGAATGAATTCCAAATTGCACATTTGCGGGAATAATTAAGCATTTTCTGTAAACCCCCAAAATTTTATTTTCCAAAAAAGGTTAAGATTTTTTTTTTTATTGGAAATTCGGTAAACCACACTATTAGCAATATGCATGCAACAAAATGAATATTGAAGTCTTAAATTAAAACTTATACATGCCTTGTTCAAAATCAATATTTACCAAACACACGCGTAAGCACTTTCACATTTCGCACATACACGTATATAAGAAAAAAAAACAAAACATGCTTTCCAAAACAAAAACAACTTTTAATAACATTTTTATAACAAATGGCAAGGAACATAAAAAAGATGTCTCCTGCCCTGACAAACAAATAGACAGAAGATCAGATATGCGAACGTACTGTACTCTAGCGGTACAGTTTGGCGATTTCCTACGTGAGACTCAAAAAGGCTGAGCTCCACAATTTTATTTTCTGATCAAGCTGACGCCAAAGTAACCACGAGACTTGCTACCCGATTCTGCATGCAAGCAGATAAGGAGATTCTATGGAATGACCCGTCACATTAAACTTACTGTCTCATAAGTAAAGAAACATTCTTCACTCACATCAACATTATCCGTTTATGGACAGAGCCTAATCGCTTTGTTATTATAACTAAAACTTTTGTGTTAAATAAACAACGAATATTTACCATACATTTCCCACAATGCTGTTTTAGCATCAGGAAGTATTTTCCTATTTCATTGGCTATTTCTACGTGTTTTATGTTCTAATCACTGGTTCCCAAAATACAAACTTGGGCTGGGAATGGTAATCATTTGACGGGAAAAATAAAGGTGAAAAACAGAGAGGAAATACCCAAAAAGGTGCCAACCATCGACGTTGGACGATTACGTGATGATGGTTCTGTATCTCAGGGTCGTGTAGTAGACCATCTCAGTTGTATTGTTATCCTCAGTTGAATTACAATATGGTGATTGTAGGTCCTAGAAATTCAGAGGTATTTTTATTCCCCTTACGCTTTAATTACTATGCTTAATTGTTGCAGGCTTATTAAATGCGAACCTGATACGGATGTTAAATTTCTTCATGGTAGTGAAGTGTTGAATAAGTGGCTTACAGCAATTCACCACACAAGTTAGGTGACATATGGCTAATGGTTGGCTAGAACTATGTGGTGAAAGGAGCATTTCGATAAAAAAAATAAGGAAAATTTAGGATATTGGAAAGGTGTAGGTTACCCGACAAGCCCCAGTGATCGCCAGATGATGATGGCGTGATGATAGACATGAGACTGTGGTAGTTGTTCCCAGAGAAGTACGGCCAATCTCACAGACATAAACTCTCCCCAATGTGGTATATGTAACAAATTGACTCATTATGATGTACTTGTGCTACCCTTGCAGGCATATCACAATCTGATATTGTAATAAACTTACGTCAAACGGGATATACAGCTTGAGAATGTAACTGGTTATCAGGGTTCTGAGGTTCCATTCATGTAAATTCACAAATGCGGCACTGGAAGAATTTTCCAACCCGCCCTGGCCAGGCTGACTTACCAGAGAAGGAGGAAGGTGCGCGGATACTAACACTGCTGGCAATACAGTTCATTTGCATTGCACTTGTTCGCGACAATCGACATAAAACGCTGAAGATGTTGATGTGTACGATGCGGTTCGTGCAGTTGAAGGTGAAGGTGGGGATGGACAGCGTACAGAGAGTCTATGGTTGGCAGAATACAGTCATGCATAACATGCCCTCCCCTCCTTAAAACCTTCTTTCAGACAATGAGACCATCTATGGGTCATGCATATCACATGCAGCAAGAGGGGTTGGCAGCCCTGTGCCTCCTCAGCCAAAGGTTATACTGATACCACAGGTTATGATGATACAGGTTTATAACACAGGTTATAATGATACCATGCCCCTTGGGATGGTATCATTCTGTCTGGTGCGGCAGTCGAATGCCGGTGATGGCCCACAGTGGTGCGAGACGCCTGTGTGTTTCCACATACAGTGCACACCTGGTTGCGTAGATGGTGCCAAGGCTTGGTAAGATGCAGAGGTTGGGAGATGAGTGCATTGCTCATATCGCTGTCGCCATCTCTGGTGCAGCTGACTTGTTGCTGCTGGTAGCGAACGGAGTTGGCTGGGATAGAGGGGGGGTTGACCACTTGTTCGTGACCCCTCTGGTGGCATGAGATGAGCATCACTGCTGAGCTGGCTCTGCCATGGCACATCATCCCCTCATCAACGGTGGATGCATCCAGGAAGCACCCCGATGTTGACGAAATGTCAGGTGCTTCTGGGGCATTGCTTTGGTCTAGCGAAGTGAAGGCAAAAGGGTCCGCCATCGAGGTGGGCGCCACAACACGGTGTTTGCGATGCGAGCAGGCCATGGTGGCTCCTCTGGGTGCTGCAGCTCTGTTGGTTTTAGTGCAGGTGTGCTGATGGGGGCTGCATGATATACCACTTAGTATGTAACTGCCCCCTCCCCAAAATGCTCATTAGTACGCATCGGGATGCCAGGTGCCATTGGGGTGAATACTGGTGGGCATCTCTGACATTGTGTTACCCCATTCTGATTCTCTGCTGCTGTTGGCCGATTCGCAGTCTGGGGGCACCTCGGCGATGGAGGTGGCATCGGGGGAGGCACTATCTGTTGGTGCCAGGCACAGGATGCTCCTGTATCGCATCTACATTCGCTGAGTTTGACAAGATATGTTGAGGTGCCTATTGCTTACAAGATGCTGTGAAGTCCACTAAATGTCATGCTAACTCCACACAAATGTTTTTGTGTACCACCATTGACTAAAGGAGGAAGTGGACATATTTCTGTTGGCCCATTCATAGTCAAGGTAGCGGCCGCTTGATAATGGGTAGTCACTGCTGAATGTAGCACTGTTGATGTGCTTGCGCCTGCTCCTTCCCCTCTTCACTCTCGCTGCATAACGATCTCAGCTGGGTCACTGCTATCAACAGCACGCGGGCAGTACTACTCGCTTGGCAGAGCGAGGTTTTGGCCACCAGGACATCGGCTGGTGATGTGCTGGTGGCTGCATTGAGACATCAGTGGATGGTCAAGAGAGCTGCGGGCAGATGTGTCGAGCCAGGTGTTATGCTGCTTCCCCACTATGAGAAGTAGCTGGGTCTACAACTCCTGGTTACATTGAATCATGGGGTTAGCATGCGAATAGTAAACAGCTGTTTTCAGGTGACATATATCCCAGCAAATGCACAGTTAAATCCATTTATGTCCTGTAAATTGGGACCCATTGTCTATGAGTAGGGCCTTTCGAAACACACAAAATGGGAAAAGTCATTTTCCAGCACATTTGTATCACTAGTTGCACGTGTGCTTGACACTGGGTATGCCTCTATCTACCTTGAGGAATTGCTCGTGATGACACCAATTGAGAGCCATGGTGGCTGAGCGGTTAGACTGCTCACTTCCCACTAAGGCTAACCGGGTTCAATCCCCGGCTGGGACACTCTGAATTTACGCAAGTGCAAATCGTGCTGCACGATGCTGCCGGTCGGCTGGTATTCTAGGGGATACCCTGTTTCTCCCGCCCATGCATTCTGGCACTGCTCCATTCTCACCTCAATTCGTCCTCATTGACCTTATTAAGAGTACCCCAAAACTCTTTGATCAACTTATGACAACAAACCACTTCCCCATTGATGTATGCTGGTACAGTCCGATAAGGTCCAGGATACCACCTCAAATGATTCCTGCAGCACATGCAGTTGCAGTTGCTGTATACTGTATATCCTATGTGTTTTGAACTCATCGCATGTTATGCAATGTTGTACAATCTGCCTTGCATTGTGTGTTAGACCTGGCCAGTAAAAATGTACCCTAGCATTCACACATTGTCTGTTCTACGTCTGGGTGGACTACAAATCCACTCCCGTGGGCATAACACAGCACTTGCACCCTAACTGCATTGGGGAAAAACATGCGCCATATGTCACATGTGGTTCTCACTGCCCAGGATGTGCTCTGCGATGAAGTCGTACATTTGTAGGAGAAGTGCCTAATGAGTCAGGTCACTGTGGACTCCTCGCATGTTATACAACCACGCCAAACACCTGTTGTCAGTGTGCAGGGTGAAACTCTGGTACTCGAGATAAGCACGGTACTTTTTCATTGACCATATCGCTGCTAGACTTACCCGCTCATTGAGTCATACCAGTACTTGATTGGCCCAAATCTTGCACTTGCCAAAATATCATGTGTGTTTCGCGACTGACTACACACTGGGATAACACTGCACCTAATCCCTTTTTACTGGTGTTTGTTTGTAAAAGCCAGTGTTGTGAAGGGTGTCATACTTTACTAGTATTGGACACATGCGAAAAGTATGCTTGATGTTGTGAAATGCATCACTGGCTTCCTGGTCCTCCTGGAACCGCTTTTGTGGTGACAGTAGGGTCGTGAGTCGTGCTGTGGTGACTCCAAATTTAGGATGTATTCCCGAAGCCAGTTGATTAACTCGAAGAATTTTCTCAGCTGCTACCATGTGTGTGGGTCTGTGCACTCGTCAATCAGCCGGAGGGGCTCACTGGTTTGTTTGTTTCCCCTCTGCTTCGACCACATTGACCAGTAAATCATTTGTGACCTCGACCACAAGGCACTTTGGTATAGAGCATTTAAGGCCATTAATTGCCAGTCGCTCCAGCACTAATGATAAGTGACTCAGATGCTTACCAAGCTCTCTGACCACACCATTACCTTGCGAGGTAGACGAGTGTGAAGTATTCAATGAGGATGCTCAACAACCGCACCATCATTACTTGAAACATAGCAGGGGTGCTCTTGAAGCGAAAGGGCATTGCCAAGAACTGAAAATGCCTGCCAACAGAGGCAATGAATGTGGTTTTCTCATGGTATTTCAGCTTCAGTGGCAATTGCCAATACCTGCTCTTATTGTCAAGGTATAACATGACCTTTGCCTGCCCGAGAGAAAAAGAGCATCTCTGACAGTGGTAAATGGTGTAATGTGCTACATATCTCATGGTTCACTGGCCTGAAGTCCAAACAAAAACGCCATGTGCCGTCCATCGGTGCTAAAATTATTGCTGAGTTGAATTAATTATTTGTTGGCTTAATAACACCTTCATTAAGCATTTAATGAATTTGCTTTTTTATTATATGTGTTTGATGATGTAAATATTTGTCCAGTAGTGTGTATAGGGGTTCTTCTTGCACCAACAGAATTGCTTGCTAGGCTGCTGTGTTCAGTCGGAATGCATCAAAGCCGGCAAAAACATCACAACACTCGATTTTATAGCGGAATGTCATACTCAAACTCCATCAACGATATTGCAGATATTGTGTGAGCTGGCCACTCCTTGAGACCGGAGCGAGTGCAGTGGGCTGCAGGTTCTATGATGGTGTTTTGATCGGTCAACCAAGGTACTCCTATGACTGCATCTTCCCTGATGTCCAGTGTGATTATGATGATTGTAATTTTTTTTTTCCAAGTCTCATGCGAATGGTAATGATAGCTTCTCCAGATGCACCACCAATAGTGGTGGTTGGCTGCTAAGAGAATTATGTGAGTCGACTCCATAATATCGGCTAGGTGCACAAAACTAGGTTGTACAAAATTGTATGAAGTGGTGTGTATGACAAGGTTGGCCGTTAATAAAAACAACAAAGTGATTAAACTGTGCATGACTGTTACTGAACTGGCATGCTAGAGTTTGTTGTGGTGTCAAGTTGGTAGCACTGCACAGGTCTGAGGTATAAAAAGTAACTATATAACGTTACCAGAGTGGTCGGGGAGAGTAATGCGGATGTCGTCCGGCGACTATGTTAAGAAAAATCAGAATATTACACAATATTCCCATTTCAAATAGAATGAGCACCAGCTCACTGGATGAGAACAAAGTCACAGTTCTCAGGATCGTTAGCCAAACGACCACGTGGCTGTATCTCCTGAAACACATGGTACAAATTCACAGGAAAACGTAATATACAGCCGGGGTATTCCTGCACTCCAGTATGCCTTAATATTAACATTTTACGTTTTAAATGAAGGATGCCTCCTTTAAGGCGTCGATGACTTTCTACATAGGGCCAGGGTGCAGAATACAACACTAAATGATAACTCACAAGTTTCTATTAGCTCAAGTAAATTGTATTGCCTAATAGTTTACCCAGTTACATATATACGATGCAAATTAAAGCTGACCTGACTCACAAGGCCTACCAATGACCATTACTGTTGACGTGAACCAGGCGTTCACTGGTACCTTTGTGCCTACTGTGAATGCCGCAGTAGTGCTCCACTCCAGATGCACCACACCAGCAGGCATGTGGGCAAGAGTGATAGTGTATTCAGTGTTATGTAATCAATCAGCGTCGTCAATATCGTTTATTCAGTGCTATGTAATTAATCAGAGTTCACCAATATAATTACATCAGTGCGACATAATTGATCAGAGTGCATCAGTATAGTTTATTCAGGGTTATATGTATTTATTCAGTGTCATAATTATCAAGCGTGTTTGTTCCATGTGTGTAAATTGCACCAGTGTCATTAATTATTCAGAGCTTAACAATTTAATCATTATTATTTATTGGTTCAGTGTAACTATTCAGTATTTATTTATATCATATTTATCGTGTTTAAAGACAGTCATCACATACCCAGCCAGCCAGGGACATGTGACATTACTAAGTTGGCAATACAGTGGCTGCTACGGTGCAAATATTTAATATTTATATAACCCTGATTTATTGTGTATTTGTGCAAGGGTAATTGTGTTTTATTATGTAAGTTGTATAGGGCAATTGTGTTTGATTATGTTAATCTAAGGTATATCATTTTCTTACATCGCATTAGATTTTTAAGTCACATTTTATGTTTCATCTGTCCACCGCTTGGCGTCGCCCGCGCTCAGGTAGCGGGAGCCGGCGCAGTTCTCAGCCTAGTACGCTTCATCACTTCAACCTGGGCGGACGTGGTAAGTCTCTCGCTTCACAAGAACCTCGGTGCCAGCCCCTGAGGCTGCAACCTCACTCAGTAATCGTAATATCACATCATCCACGAATTAACTTGTATTTTATGTTACAACGCACCGAGGGGAGAGCAGCGTCACGCGCCTTAATTAATCGTAATCCATTAGTATATTTTTTGTACGACCATGCGGTCACCACATGTCTTTTCGGTTAAGTGTTCAATAAAATAATCATCTTTCATATAACCAATAGCGCGTTCATTAATCCGGGCATGTGCAGCGGCCATACAGCTCGCATTTTCCTATTATCTGACGGTGTGTTACCTCGAGTCACCTAGGGTGATTACCCACGACCCGATCTCATTGCTCAACACTGAGCTGGTGCCCGGCACTTTCACAGCTCGAGGGACACCGCGCGCCCAACCGTCTCCCTTCGACAAGGGACGTACCGAGCGCACGTCACTGTACAAAAAGGCGAAGAATGGCACGAAACTTACAATAGTAATTAAACCTCTGAGGTTGGTAAATTGGGCTGATGCGGGGAAGACTGTTAGTAAATTTAATAAAAGTTCCAGTAAATTATGATAACCTATTGTAGTTAAGAGTTCAGAACAAAGTATGAACGTCCCCTACGATGCGACGCAAGTGCAGCATCTAAGACCCATGGAATCAGACTGCCAGAGATAGCGCGGGCGAGCTTCGTTCTTTCCGAGAGCTCGCTTCACTCCGTGAGGTAATTTAATTATCTGATCACATTAAAATAGAACTTGAAATATATACAAATAACACACTGAAATGTTCTGAGCTAGTTTTCTTAATCTTGTAGAGCACTAAGAGTTCTTAATTAAGCTATAATTTAAATACAAAACATGATTATTTGGGGCTTTGCAGAGTACGTGAGAAATTTAGGTATGTTAAGTTTTGGGGCACTCTATGACCGGAACGGTTAGGTTGAAAGAAAGACTAGTTATTTCCCACATCACCAATTGGCTTGATTAGTCACACAATTGTACTGGTGGACATGATCGCCGAGGATAGATTTATAACCAAATCAATCAAGAGCGTCTTCCACATGGATGATGGGACTTCAGAATACCACGAGAACATTCCCTAGACCATAACACTGCCCCCACCACCTTGTGTTCGTTCAGCAATGGATGCAGAGTGTCGGTAATCCAATGTCTTTCACTGGACATGCTGATGTCCATCTGTTCTATGCAGCTGAAAATGTGACTCGTCTGAGAAGGCTACCCATCGTCAATCAGCAGCGATCCAGTCGCCATCCTGCCAAACAAATTCCAGTCGTTTTCATCTATGCAACAGACATCAATGGTGCGTGGAGCTCCACAGTTTCCACGACCGTTATTCCCAATGGTGCCATTCGTCCACTTACCACAGAGGCAAATGAACAGTTCACAAACGTCGCTGTTTCTGAAATTCTGGCCCCTTGGGCCGAAAGCCGATGATCATCCCTTTTTGCACCTTGGTTAAATCGCTTCCTTTGCCCATGACAGCAGTAAGCACAATGTGTACAGCCAGTCTGTCGGTCGCATTATAAAACAACTTCACCAGCCTACATCATGGGCCATAGGTCATGGGCTACGCACTGCAGGTGGCACTTCTAGCAGGTGGTCATAATAATGCGACTTGACTGTGTAAAGTGACTGGGTCCTGAAAGGATCACTCCTAAGTGAATGGCTATTTGATATTTCTTGTGATTGACAAGTTGATAAGTGGGAATGTTCATGTTTCATTAATATTGAAAAGCGGCACTGAATGCAAATGATTAATTAAATGTGTTAACAAATTTTCAATCATTCTTTTCGTGAAGTAGAGTTCGCCTAAGGACAGAGTGGTATTGTCAGAGGTGTGTAGTAAGTCCCTGCTCTCGGGTGTTAACAATTTATTTTTAGTGAATGTAAAACTTTAATGAAACTGGTTAACATTATAATCTACACACTTTATTGACTGTGTCTTTATTTGTACACATACTTTCCTTTTGTATTAATGTATTCTGAAAAAGCAGGGTGTCGACGTGACACATATATATTTTGATTCACTCTAATGTCGATAAATTATGCCTAGAGCACTGTGTTCATGTTTTTATTTGGATTATTCCCTGGTGACACTGGCCATAATAGTAGGAAGTGTTTGTGGTTTTACTCTGCTCTCGTCCTCTCAGTCTCTGTGGCAGGATCACATGACCACTACGTCTTGCAGTAGACACTGTGGTGCACAGCCAGTGAGTGGCCCATTTTGGGCACGATAGCATGATTACACAAAAACTGATCTAGTTCTGTTTGGTTGTGGTGGCATGTAATGGTGCAAAACAGGTTATGGTGAAGTGGGACCACATCAGTGTTACAAAATTTTGTAGGATCGATATTTCCATTGGTGCACAATTTGTAATATAATATTGGTGTGTGGGGTTTAAATGTTGAACAGTACCCCACCCACTAAACTGGTAGGGGATATTATGTACCCATATCCTAGATACTATCACTTATTTATATATATAGTTAGGTATAAACATAGGAATATCATATAGGAATATATATAATTATGTATAGAATAAATCTAACATAATTTTGGGGTGTACAATTCCATACATTCCAGAATACCTTTGTTCGGTACAGCGTGTAGTGTTTAGCGAAAATGGCAAGGTAACTTCATATTAGAGACTCCTTCCCCTACTCCTTCCACGACGAATTTCGTTTCAAGGGTTGATGAAGGGCATTGGTAAAACATGTTAAACATGTAATGGTTAATGGATAACTTGTCATAATTTGTATATTATGCACTCACAGTAATATTAACAATTTTTAATCGGTAAAAGTGGCTGATTTCGACCGACAAACTTCTTGAGGTCATCCCTTATGATCAATCAAGTGGTAAACATTCTGTAAAGGACACTTTCTACCTAAACTGAATATTAAGGGAAATATGAAGACTTAAAAATCGAGATGTTAAACTGTATTTTTGAGAAATGTCAGAAAGGAAGTGAAATTAAATTACAATTTTCAGAACATTGTTTTATTTGTTTAGGATCTTCAGCCAAATAGCAAACGCCCGTTATACAATCTAAGATAATGAAAATAACATGGGTGATAACCCTCTTATTGTGTACTGCCTTTTTACTGCTAGGATTTATGTATTTTTAATGTTGGTTTATTCAGGAATATGACCTGATCAACAAAAGCGGCCCTCTTGCAGCAGCTGCTCAGGACTCGCCTCTTTGGTGTAAAATGCACACAAAACTTCAGGCGCTAGCGATATTGCTCTAGGCACGTAGGCAATATCAATACTTCCTGCAGGGAATCACACACCGGCTGTTGCCAAAAACAAACAGGCGGCTTCAGTACTGTTAGGTAGCATATTAATGTATGGTACATGTTGTTAAAAGCATTAAAAATGTCCTCCGCCATCGTCTGTGCAGTGGGCACAATGGCATACCATACATGTATGTAGGTAGGATGGTAGGAAGGATGTAGACACTGTGTCGCTGCAGTCGAATCTTCGTGTGTGTTTTACACGTAAACGGTGAGTCCTGGGTAATTGCAACAAAATATCAATTTTGATTAGTTAAGGCATACTGCTCAATAAATCAGCATCAAACATTTACGACTACTGCTGGTAAAAAAGGTTGTATGCAATAATAGGGTTTCCACCCTTATTACAGTATTTTCATTATGGTGGGAGATTTTAATTAGAGTTTGCTCATATGTTGAAGATCCCGACAAAATAAAACAATTTTCGGAGAGCTGTAATTAAATTTCACTTCATCTCCAATATTTCGCAAAAATACAGATTAAAATCTTGGATTTTCTAGGGGCTTTATATCCCTTAGTATTCAGTTTAGGTAGAAAATGACCCAAATATTTCCCACTTAATTTTGCATAAGGAATCACCTCTCGAAATTTGTCATTCTAGTTCAGTTCTACTATGTATAAGCATTACATTATAACAGAAATATTATTTAACCAATTAAATTTTTACACTAACTCATTCCAAAGTAAAATTTGTGTAATCTTGATTGATATTATTTAACACAAATGTTTTTAGAAAAATTTGGAAATGTATTTTCATTTTCTTTCCTAGAAACGAAGCACTAAAAACCATCACATTCTAACAAAATATTTTGTGTAATAACATGCACCGGTTGTGGTGGAAGTATGTTAAAATCAAATATTTATTTCATTTTCTTCCAAATTGCACCTAGGGTATATTTAATTACGAGTGTGGGTGTCCTTTATCAGATATTCCCGAATAACTTTACCCTTACCCCTTCAATATCCAGCAGTCTTTTGAAATTGTGGTCTGTGTGTATCAGTTTCCTGATGCAACATGCTCCAATAACCACTATGAACTCTCTCCAGACTTTGCTATAACTCCTTTCCTCTCCCTGCCTGACAAAACATCGAATATTGTGTTTCTCTATGCGGCTACTACTACTGCAAGTCTATTGTTTTTCCTGCACACCCAATTGACTTAAATAAATTGTGGTACACTTCCATGTGGCTGCAATGGTTGTACATTTTTTTATTTTAGCCTAGTTTTAATAGTCATAAATATGCCCTTAAATTGGCAAAATTTCTTTAATAGAATCCCTCCCCCTCCAACCTTCTAAAATTTTATTGTAATTAATATATATTAAACTTTCCATAATCATTACTAAAAATGCTCAAGTTAACCTTGGAAAAAACTAAACCACTTAAGTGTTCTCATTTTGGCACCTTTTGGGATAACCTGGGTGAGACATGTTAGTGCCACATAACAGCTCTGAATTCGTTCTCCAACTTGCGCATTCAGAACAACATGCCCTGTTGATCTACCTCCACATTATGGTATCACTTCATCACTGCCCCACGCCTCCAGTAGAGGTGCAAGCTGCACCAAGGGGTAACAAGTGCATGCACGACTATCACACCCCACCACTGCCCTTCAGATGGAGCGCGATCGATACTCGCAGTGTGTATGCACCATTCCTACTCTCTCCACCTACCAGGTGATCGGAGGCCTGCCAGGAGCAGAGGTTGACAACATATTCCTAGAAAAATAGTTGATTACCATGTGCAACAATGCTACTCATCCATCAGCAATGAGATAATCTGCATGAGGAAATATTGTGTATTTCAACCCCTGGTGCGATAACACCACTATGCCACATCTATATTCACCCCTTGCTCACATTAGCCCAACCAAGTCTTGGTAACATCTGCCAATAAGCACAGGTGCTGACGAGGGATGTGCACGCGAGAAGAATATACTTTTCGAACTCGAAAAATTAAAACAAAAATTATATAAATACTTACAGCAAATATATGTGACCAAAACATGTTATATTGCCAGAGTGCATCTGTAACAACTAAAATCAACCAACTCAATTTTTTTCTGTGGGGTCCCAGACCAAGTGGGTTTAAGGCTGTAATTACATATTGTAATTATAATCGTATGGATTATGACCGAAAATAAAATGTTATTTCTGTACAGAACCCGGCGGGACTTCACTCGAGCCTGTTCCCAGTGGTGTGGCAGAAGCCTTAAGAGGGTAAGGGGTTGTCCCTCTCCGCACATTACGAGATGCATATTCTCTGTTGGCATGGGCAGCAGGAGGTGGGATGGCTGAGCGAGCAGCCGGCCTGAAATGGGTGTAAGGCTATGTATAGTGAGGCGTTAAAATGTCATCAGCAATTCTTGTAGAACAACTGGATGGTCATGGATGTGAAGCTTTGCCTGGTGGAACTGGCCTCGATTCTGGGGACAGTATATGTCCCTCTCTGCTTGCCCTGATTAGGGAGGGGGTGTTCTATGTTCTGATATTGATGGGGCCGCCTCTGTTCGTCATAGCCACTTCACCATAGGTCGAGCGTTCGGTTTCTGAAAGTCCATATGTGCATGGAAAATAGATAGTAGTATGGGTGATCGGCTTGGCCCCACCATGAGGTTTACTCTGGTGACCGATCCAAGGGTTGGTCTCATGCTTGTAGTGTTTAATTCGATATGCTATGGAAGGTCTGGAGAGAGTTTCTCTCTTAAAGAAATACTGGGCAGTAAGCTGCAACAACACTCTGGTTGTGTCCTGGAGAGACACTAGGGGTATGTATGAGGGTCTCAGTACTTGTGGAAGGGTGAACCTTGCTGTGCTTGTTAATCAGGTTGGGGTTTTGAATCTGGTCAACTCAGGTGCTAAGCTGGGACACTTGCGATGAACGGGCATGAACCCTTTCCCTCACCGATTGGACAGTAGTAGCAAGCAAAGGCTAAACACTAAGAGTGGTATGTAAAAATAGTTGGAGCACAGCTGCAAGGTTGTGAGTGAGTGAGTGAAGAGATTTGGGTGGCTCTTAACAGTGAGGTCTTGAGAGCCGATGCAAGATTGTCAATATGTATATTGCCCATACTGTTTGCATCTTCCAACATTGTGATAACTTCGGTCCTTCAACACACAATGCAGTCAGCCTCTTCAAGAGAAGTGTGTGATACTGCAAGAAAAAGTGACAATCTGTATGACTATGTGTGCGGATTTGTGGTGCTTGCTGACAAAACCATTGGCGACTGCAGAAACACAGGATATTTGACAGGTATTCTCCAGCTTCCAGTCTCCTGCCAGCAGCCTATTTGCACACACTTGTGTGTGTGTGTCATGTGGCCAGCATACACGTCACCAGTGCTTGCCTTTGGACAAGTGGCTGTTTGCAGTTGCAGGACATTACCACTTTCGTCATTGCTCTTTCCACTGCCATAGTCAATGGAACAGCAGCTGCCACCAGCCCTGTGTGTCAACACTTAACTGTTTACTCCTCCAGTGGCACAATCAATATGCCTGTAATCTGCCTTTACCACAGCAGCTCCAGCCAGTTATGTCGTACCAGCATCACCATAATAGCAAGCACACCTGCTTACTTCTATGTGCTGCTAACTTTCGGGGACCTCACTTCAGATGACCCACAAGTTTTTCTCAAGGATTGCACCATATATCGTCAGTGCTATGGAGTGTGCAACGGAGAGTGTATGTCACTCATTGCCGGTCAGAATGCCATCACACACCACAATATGAAGGGGCTTGAAAATCTCTAAGCTATTCAATTCTGTTATGCCAATTCCTTCACATCTTTTCAAGCCCTAAACATTATAGTTTTCAAACCCCAACATCCCCAGGAGATATTGACAGCATTTGTGATGTCTAAAATAAACACAGCGTGAAAGATCTCTTACGAAATGTCAACACACGAGATCTTAGAAGTGGTCGCATGGACAGCACTGCCCATTTTACACAGTGCATAAAAACTATTGACCCATTGTGGAGGGTACGAGTTTATGTGTCCTGTCGTTCTCTAATATCAGTAAATTGACGACCATGAACACCGATGCCACGACCGCAACACAGAGTACCCACATCAATCACACATTATAGAACACTCCAAAAAACTGTGCCCTCAATAGTGATCAAGGACCAGATCTATTTCATAACAATTCACATAACTCAGTCATGGATAATGAAACCGCACATAACAACAGTTGCACAAGTAAAAATGAACTCACAATCGTTTTAATAAAACCTACCAATCGCTGTACCTGTGTATAAATTGTGAATCACAGAAATGTCACTTGTTCAGTGATTACCCCAAGCAGGTGAAATATAACATTACCAAAACCACTGTTTTTTATTGATGTTGGCTGGCAGACATCACCGACCCTTTGAAAACACAAGCAGAACCGACTTTAACACTACAATGGGTCCTCGCAATGAGCTGGCACAAAACATGGTGTTAGTTAATTGAAAAAAATTGCTGTGCTTTCATGGCCATTGTGGTTTCACGTATATGTGTACACCAGTGTTATATAAGATATATTTCTGGAAACCTACTGCATGTACTGCTCAACTAGCCACCTGGCAGCATATGGGAGAAACAATGGTCGGATCTACATCACTGCGTGGATACAGATTTAGAGATCACCAAACTTAAGTATTCAGTAACCTACATGGAGACACCATCCTCGACTTCCCGTGGTTCTTTGAGCCACCATTGTGGAACCAGCTGTCCATAGAATACATTTTAATTGCAAGGTGCAACAGACTTTCTATAACCACGACACACATACCACTGGTTGCACACCATTTATTCAGTCAGAGGACCATGACTATGTCGTTCCATGGTAATATCGTGATGCGATGCAGAGAAAGATGAACAAGATATGTAACTTGTATAACATTACCGATCCTTCATGCGCACAACAATGGTAAAACATGTAATTACAACCCTAATAATGAACTAGTTTACACACCACTGTGTAGTTACTTGGAATTACAGAGAAAAATAATTAAGCTGCTAATAGAAGAGGTGCTGAAGGTGTTATTGAACCAACCAAACAGCCAATATAATTTTGCCATCATTCTCGCACCAAAAAGGATGGCACAGGGTATATTAGTGTGTGGATTTCTACGTATCAATCTAATTACTCAAAGCACCCTGATGCATTACTAAAGTGTTAAAGATGCAGTGAACATCCTGGGTTTCACGAAAATTTTGTCTCCACTCGATTTACACAATGCATACTGGCAAGTACCTGTAAAACTCAAGGACAATCCCAAGACAGCTTTCACAGACCCAAATGGAAAATGATTTTAGTTTTGTGCAATGCCATTTGGTCTTAAGTATGCATACTACATCTTCGAAGCCATAATGGTTCGACTGCTTGATGGTTTCATAGGCGACTTCACCCTAGGCTGCCTGGACGACATCATATGAACCATTAAGCAGCATCTGCCACTTGTGCTGAAACGCCTTGCCATCAGTAACTTGATGTGTGCTAATTATAAGTTTCATATCAGTAGGACCTGCATTGACTTTTGGGACACTTTATAGATGCAGATGGAAATCGCCCTAGTCATGACCATGTATATATCATTGTATAATGTGCCCCATTATGTACATGTAAAAAAGTTACACACATTTTTTGGACTAATTAACTGGCTTCATAAATACTGGTATATAATACTTCGCAATCCTTACTGCTTCTTTCACAGGCATGTCCCTTAATTACTTTTCTGCATGGTCTAAAGAGATGCAAGCTTGATTCGATGATATTAAAGTTTGTTTCTGGAAGCCCCCCATCCTTGCATGGCACAATCTCAGTAAACATCTCTAGTGTCTTCAGATAGATGCAAGTGAGAAAGGGTTGAGTGTTATGTTGTTTCATTACAGTGATGCTTGTGAATGCTGCACTGTTTAATATATTAATACGAAGTTTGAGCCCAATAAGAGATATTATAATGTCAACTAAAGGGGGTGTTTTTCAGTGTTTTGGACTTCCAAACGAATCCATTCACATATAGCACACCAATGCTTCTCATTTCACAATGACAATCGCTGTCTCATGTAGCTGCATAACTTGAAGAAAGCCAGAAATAAACAGACCCTCTGGTCGATGTTATTGAAAACCTATGACTTCGCCATTGAACATATTCCTGTAGCAGAAAACCAGCTCACCGATGCGCACTTCTGCTCTCTGCTGGTGATGTCGTTATCGCCTAGGATGAGAACAGATGGAAAGAATTTCTGCCACTAACAACAGGCAAAAAACACTGTAAATGCATCTGTCAGGAGAGAAAATAAAATGAAAAGTGTCCGTACCTAGGATGTATGGAAAACAGTGCTGCAGTTCGCACATACGAGTCAACATGCAGGACACCGAGGCTACTTTTTGATAACCGATACTTGCAACATGGCTCACCATGCCCAACTGCAGAGCCACGCCCAGCGACCAGGGGCTACTTACTGCAAGATCTGTGATAGGACATTGTGTGACTGGGCCATATGTTGCTGGAGGGGTGTCCTTAGGAGGCACAAGGTGACAACAGCCAGCTTCTTCGTAAATTCCATAGTCGATATGGAAAAGTTACAAGTGGTGTATCTGACTACCAAGCATAACATGCAATATTCTCTGACCTGAGTACTGAAAATGTGGTCGATGAAAAAGGTGCCAGCACTGACACCATTCCATTAATATGAAAGGGGCAGCATCAAAAACTCCCTGAAGAACATGGAAGCTACCATAAAATAACATCACCAATAGAGTCCATGTCACGAGCTTCGTTTTCGGCCACCCTGGCACCAGGAGTGCCAAGGGTGTAGAAGAACCAGACAACTGAGCCCCGATCGTCCACAACAATGTTAAAGCACGAATTGGGAGAATGAAGGTGATTACGTCTGACTTGGAGCTACTCTCCAAGAAATGTCATTTCTTTCAATAAGATCTCAATTTTGTAATATTTTGGGGGGAAATGGTGGAGGTGAATTTGTCGCATATTCCCATAAAAATTAAACATACATTGAAAAAAATTAATACATTGGCCTTAACCAACCGATATAACTGAAGTGCGGAGTTTTCTTGGTATGCGCACTTATTACTGCTGCTTTTTTATAAGTTTTTGTTACTACTACGAAGTCACTGCATGAATGATGGCGGCAAAGAGGAAATTTCGGTGGACCTCTGAGTGTAATTGTGCTTTTAAACGACTGAAGGGAATTTGTTATGATTCCTCGAGTCCTGATTTGCCTCATAGTTAAGGGCTATTTCATTTTGAGCACAGGTGCGAGTGATTTAGGTACTGGTTCTGTGTTATCACAAATGCAGGATGAATAAGTGAAGCTACTTGAGTACATATTTCAGCAGAGTAGTAAATAAACTTGAAAGAATTTGCTGCGTAGATCGCAGAGACCTTTTGACAATGGTGAATGCAGCCGATATGGCACATGAGTTGACCATGCTGCAATATGCTGGTTACTTAATTCCAAAGACTCAGAAAGATAAAATAGCGTAAGGGATATATTACCTTCACGGATATTGTTTTAAAGCACAGCACAGATGTGGCCAGCTTTGCAGTAATTCAAGTTAATTGTCTTGGAGGCTTTATGTATCGTCCTGTCACCATTTTGATCATTATGAAAAGAAAAGCTGCGAATCACTGACCACACAAAGTAAGAGAGTTCAAGAATTCAGGGCTAGTGATGAGCCATCTCCATTAAGCAATGAGAAAATCGGGAAATGCCAATTAAATGATCCCATGTAGCACCTCTTCAGGAGTGGAAAGAAGTAGACCATTGACGAAAATCGAAGATGATATCTAGTCTTATCATTACCTTTAAAGCATATTGGGCTTAGTAAAATTCCCTTGTCCTGGGGAATGTTATGCTATACCAGGACTGAAATTGTACTAATGGATAGCAAACTTTATTACAATTGATCCTTCCAGAAAGTAAGGGCCCATAGTTGCTTAAGTTGCTTCACAATATTGCAAATAGTGGAACAATTTGCATTTATAAGACCTTTGTAAAAGTCCTAATGTGATTTTTCTACGTTCATGGTAGGCAGGATGTTGAGGATGGTATTGGATGTGTTTTGACTGACTAGAGATTGAGGCACCAATTTCTAGTAGAAGGTCGCGTCCAGACACACATGTTCGAGACCCGTTAGAAAAGATTGCAGTGGATATTCTAGGTCCATAGACAGTTGACGAGAAAGGGGATTGGTATCTCCTGGTATCTCAGGATTACTTCTCTAGCCGGCATGACGTCATTCCGGTCTCAAACCAAGAAACATACACTCCATCTGATGCATTCGTGGAGCATTACATTTTATGTACCACTAGAGCTCAGTTTGGACCAGGGATGAAATTTAGATGCCTCAGTTTCCAGGTTGTCACGAATATTTTGGTGATGTGAAACACATGGACCACAGCTCTATACCCTCAGT